>JAAGKR010000701.1:28819-128600 GCA_011419295.1 Clarias macrocephalus
AAAGTAGATGTACATTTTTCTTTCTATGAATGGATGCTCTACAAGTATGCTTACAGCCCTGAAATGTAAAAGTTCTAAATAATACAGAGTAATACAGGTTTCAAGAGAACCAAAATCATTCAGAACAGATTATTCTCCATATTGCTGTTACTCTTGCTTGAATCAATGTCTTTTGTCCTGGCACATCACCAAATACACATGTATATACAATAGATAGATAACCATGTCTAGCCATGGTTAGCTATCTACATACATCATACATGTGTATTTGGTGATATTAACAAAGTTCTTCTGATTGATCTTCTTTAACAAAGTCTACAAATCATATTGAATAAAGTATATCAATAAAAATACAATAAAACCTTGGATTGCGAGTACCTTGGTCTGCGAGTGTTTTGCAAGATGTAAATTGTAAATAAATTTCAACTCTGTAAATGAGTGAGATCTTGAAATACAAGCAATATTGTGGGTAATCGTCTTATATGCTCGGTCTCAGTGCACGTGCATCAATCATATAGTCAGTATCCGTGCGCACATGAACTGTTTACCATAACACTGTGCATTTTAAATGTTGTGTTTGTGTGTGTGTATGTACACGCACTTGCGTGAGTGAGACGTTCTGTCGGCAAACGAATGTATGTGTGTGTGTGTGTCCATGTGTCTGTGTGTACGTGTTTGGCAAACTGGTGTGTGTGTGCATGTTTGTCTGTCTGTGTTAAAACATTAGTTTTTCTACTTTTGTTCTTTTTTCCCCTCAAGGTTTGTGTGGCTATATGCGTCACTCCAAAGAGCCAACCAATGCAATAGTTTATAGTGTATATGCAGAAGACACATAAATGACAAAATCCTCAAGAAGCAGAAACAAAAGTGAGAAAAAAAGGAAACTATATATAAAAAAAAAAAGAAAGAAAAATGAGCCTACCTGTGGTAAGTTTAAAACAATTTGTCTCATATGTTGTGAAACTGTGAAGCTAATAAAAAGCTGTAACGTAAAACACCGTTGTGAGATAAAATATTGGTCATTACATATCCGAAGCAGCCTGAGGTGAGGGCATATAATACCCGACCTGAGAGCCCAGTGTTATGCGCTAAAATGACCCCCCCCCCACCCCCCACACACATAATCGCTATAAAATTATATATTTTATCATACAAAACCGGCTACACAGAATTTAATGAAACGTTGGCAGTACTTGTATATCTGCCTGAACTTTAACCTATAACATAATTGAAATTTTACATAAATGTTGAGTAAAAGCCATGTTATGAACAGTTACGTGCCAGACTTTGTGAAAATACTCTATTTCAATATAAGCTTCTAATAATCTACTTGCTCAATGTAACCAAACACCTGCACCAATAGATATTAAATAGAAAAGCTAAACTGAATATTTTTTTCATGGGATTACTTAATATTTTCACAGCTGAACTACCAGTACTCAAGTATGTTGCTGTGAATTTCATACCTAAATATTTTAGGGTCTATTCCATATGTAGTTTTCATTTGAAATGAGATATTCCATGCAATTTGCAAAATGGTTTCAACCTTTCAGAATGATACAATGCCTGTTTTAAAGCTGAAAGTTAGAAATAAATATACCGTAAAATGACAAATTATGTAATTTAATTTTTCAAATCTGTGTGTTTTGCCCTTAGATATAAATTTTAAAGTAAAAATGCAGATTTCTGTTAGGTATGAAGGCCTTCATTCTTGTGTTTCATTTAAAACTTCTTAATATCATTTTTTTTACATGCAATTTTAAGTTGTCATTTAAAATATCACACACAGTGTACATACATATGTACTGTTGTAAACACAAGCAATATGAAACCACAATATAGATGTTACATGAGAAAGAAAGGGGAAAAATCTATTTATACCAAGGCTGGCTTCCAGGATATTATATGACATGAACATTTGGTGGTCGTGAGGGTAAACGACTATAGTTTTTGAGGAAATAACATGATAATAAATGTTTGGATTATTAGAGTTATGAATGATGCATGAAAGATTATAACCCCCCAAAAAATGGCTGTTTAAAGATAAAGCATCTATGTATATTGTGCAACTGCCTTTAATTCATTGCTTAATTCTCATTCACAGAGTACTCAAATATTTTTGTATGCTCAGCGAGGAGAGGAAAAGAGGAGACTAGAGCATGAGGGAATAACGTAAGAGCATGATGCAACCTATTTGTTTAAAAGATAAATGCATGTTTGTACACAGCTGTTAATGAAAGCATTCACACAAGAAACAGTTGCCATTTTTCTCTTTGCTTTCTCTATCCACAATTTATTTCTTGCGTCATCCTTCCCCACAGTTGCTGCTCTGGTCCCACTTTGTCCTTCATACTCTGATTTAATGCATAGCAAGTCTTAAATTAGCAGTTAAGAAGAAGAATACACACCAAGAGATGTGCAATCACTTGTGTGCACATGCATGCATCTGAAGGACATATGCTTGACTTCATTAGTCTCCTTTTTCTGGATGGGTAGTGTCCTGTTTTTGTGTCCCTGCGACAAACATTAACCTTTTTTGCAATCTGTTGTGTTGCTGGCAATGACACAATCATTGAACTTTTCATAAATCACAATTATGAACCTGCTGTGCTCAGGCAGAAACATCACTCCTTTTTACCCCTAGTCTCAGCTGAATGAATTTATTAGCTATTATCCAATTAATAGTCAATTACACCTAATTTGCAAGTTCAGAAATTCCCAGCTCCTATTCATGCATATAGAAATAAAAAAGGTGTTTCCTTTTAGTGCTCCATGCATGCCTTAAGATGGATTAAATACTATCAAACGAGCCCCAAAAATGTAATTGCGTTTTAAAAAACTTTCCATTTTGCAATACAAGGGAAATCGAACATTGGCATGTGTATATGTTAATGCAGTGCGAGGCCATTTTCAGCTGGGATTCATCCCAAGCTGAATTCTATTTACTAAGCTGAAAAGAATTCAAGCAGCTAAATGCCCCAGAACAACCAACCGGCATTCAATTGCACTTTGAAGTTAAACAGACTCATGAATAAATAAACACTGAGCTCACTGAGCTCCTCCTTCCCTCCTGGGACGGCATTGCTTTTAGTTCCTGCACGTGTATTTCTACAGATGATTCTCTCTCAATCTACTTTTACACCTGCCCTGACCTTTTTGTCACCCCTCACCACCATTCTGCTCAAAGTGCTTTACTAAATGCCTCCCTGGCTCCACACTAATCTTTCCCTCCTATAGCATACCAGCTTGTGTTTGACATTAATTTGAAGCATAAAATCCTTGTACTGAACTAATCTTTTTCATGCTTATAAGCAGGACTAAGAAGGTTTAATTTGCAGCATGTTAAAAGAGTCTGAGTTCCTGGTAATTGTCAAGAAAGTGGATGAAAAACAAACGAGGGAAAAGAAAGATGAAGACAAAGAATGGGCACCTATGTGGCTTGTCTGATCATCTACCAATTCCCAATCACAAGATACATATGTGAAGCCAAATAAATACTGCTTTTGCTGTATCTCAGGGCGGCATAACACACTTAGAGGAAAGCTCGTTCTGCCCTTTACTGCATACACGAGCTCATGAGTCACTATGATTGTCAGGGAAGAGTGAGTTTGGTATCCTCCCACCCAGAGAGCATGGCCACCTTTTCTCCTGAGACTTCTGGCCAAAGATGGCTTAAGTGTAGTCTAGATCAGAACTCACTAAATCCCAACAATGGGGGAAGCATTTCTCCCATTCAGTAACCCAATGGACCTGTTTTAGAAAGTGAAGTAACTATGAAGAATATGAAACTCTGAAACGTTAAGGCATTATTTCACCATCATAATGCACAAATGAGTCATGACTGAACTCACCTATATTGCACTTGGAAGGGAAAAAGAAAAAAGAAAGAAAGAGCATTGCACAAATAATTCAGTTAACAATATTGTGAGTGGTAAGGCTGGGATAAATGACTGGGGGAACAATTAATGTATGTAATAATTATTACATTGTGTCATTGTATCATTGCAGATAGTTAGCACTGGTAATAAGGGAATAAGTATTGTATTCATGCAATATTGTATTATTACATACAGTTACTACCCACACAGTGTAAACATTAAAGAGTTGTATAATTTTATGGCCATTGGTAGGAAAGATCTCCTGTGGCGCTCTGTAGAACACTTAGTAGTAATTAGTCTCTGGCTGAATTTAATACTCTGGTCGGAAAGCACACTGAATAGCGGTGAGAAGGATTGATATGATTTCGGACAGAATGTGCCTCTTTGCCACAACCTCAACAGAGTCAAGTTTCATGCCTAGCAGAAAGCCAGCCCTTTAAATAATCTTGTCCAGTCTAATTTTGCCAGACACTTTCGTATTGCAGGCCCAACAAACCACAGCATAAAAAATGACACTAGCCACAACGGCTTCATAGAACATCCGATAAATTGTGTTGAAGATGTTAAAGTACCTGAGCCTTCGCAGGAAATACCACCTACTCTGTCCTTTCTGGTATTGTACTGTACATAGTGAAATGAAATGTTCTCCCAGGACCAAGGTTCTACACAAAACTGAACCAGACTACACTTTTTTTTTTAATTATAAATTTTGTTTGGATTTTTCCCCGATTTTCTCCAATTTCTCGTGTCCAATTCCTCCCCGTCACTAGGGGGCTCCACATTAAGGCTACTACTACCACTCAGCCAGGAGGGCCGAAGACCATCACATGTTTCCTCCGAGCCACGTGACACCAGCTGACCGCATCTTTTCAAACTGCTCGCTCACGCACCGTTGGGGGCGGCGTAACACACTCGGAGGACAGCACTATCCGCTCCCTCCACTTGCTTGAGCTCACAGACGCCCCCGATTGGCTGTAGAGACGTGATTAATGTGGAAGCACTAAGTACCTCTAATCCCTCCCCTCTGAGAGAGATTGGCCAATCAGCTCTCTCTAGACCTCTGGCTGCGAGAGGTTACAGCATCAACCGGGATTTGAACTGGCCATCTCCGGATGATAGGGCGAGCGCTTTACCACTGCGCCACTCGGAGGCCCCGAACCAGACTACACTTAATTATATTGATTACAACACAAGACTACAGTACATAAAGTGCATGTGTGCACACGTGCAAACAATGCAAGACATTACAATCACTACAAAAATAAAACAATGGGCGCAGTTAAGGACAGTGTAGCACCAGCTAGTCCATCTAAGAACCTCTGTACAGTAGTCCAATTAGTGGCTGTGGAGGCCATTGGGGACCATTGTATTTATTTCCATTTTTTATGATTGTGTTAAGAGCACTGGTCAACATTCACACACTACAGGAAACTTGGGAACAAAAGTGTCCATAATACTGCCAGCCACTGGAGTAAAATTTATATATAAAGATACATATATCGTGCCAGCTTTTATGTATGTTTTCTACTATATTTTTGCTTATAAACTCTTTTTGCACATCGTATTACCCCATACAATTCATATACCCACTGCATAGTCATGTTGCACAATATTTGCACACACACACACACACACACACACACACACATATATACATACACACACACACACCGTATAATTTGCACAATGGCAATATTGCATTGCTGTATATACACTGTTATATACATCACTGAGTACCTGTTATATTCAATGACAATAAAGTTGTACCTACCTACCTGCCTACCTGACAAATTCTATACGCCTTTACTATAGCAACATTTGTTATGTACTGTATAGATCAAAATTGTCGATTTGTTTAGTTGGGAGAAATATGGTGCTTTTATTGAAGTAGGTTTAAAAGAGTGACAAATACTGCAGCACTACAAGACAAAGAAATGGGGCAGGACTTTTAAAGGTTTGCTTAATGTCAGAAAAATAGGGCGACACAATAAGCTCCTTCACAGCTTCAGAGTTGCAGGAAGGTTTTCTCCCAACTCCCAAGGGGTGGACTGGCTGCTCTAAATTTGCTTCTAGTTTTGACTGAGTGTGTTTGCGTGCATGGTTCCCTGCGATAGACTGGTGTTCTCCAGGGTGTATGCCTGTACCCTGTATTCCACTGCAGCTCAGATGGGTATTAAGTGGTCACTGAAGATGAATGAATGAAGACAAATGTATAAAAATGTATTGAAGTGCTCCAACACAAACAGGCTGCATGAAAAAAAGTCAATTTCTTGGGTTAAGTAAAAAGGACGGCCAGTTGGCAAGCCACATTTAAACATGTAGTTTGCATAAATAGTACTTTCTTCTTTTCAGCATAGTCCTGATGTATCAATATCCAGGATTTTATATCACACACACACACACACACACACACACACACACACACACACACACACACACACACACACACACACACACACACACACACACACACACACACACACACACACACACACACACACACACACACACACACACACACACACACACACACACACACACACACACACACACACACACACGAGTGACCCAGCCTCTGCATTAAGAGAAGCATCTGGTTTTGGACCGTGAATAAACTCACGCTGACTAATCAGCCATACTGTTTCCATATGTTTTAAGAAGGGATCACGTTCCAAAAAAAAAAAAAGTGAATTTTTTGTTCATATACAGTGTGCAGTGTATTAAACATCTTAGAACAAGTCACAATTTGTTTAAACCCATCCAATTTTCGAGTGATCAAAAATATCGGGGAACATATGACTAACAGATGTTTGCCCAGGTGTAAATAAAATAAAATAACAAAACAAACTACCAAAATGACAACTGACTGGTCCATCATCACACCTTAATCTAATTAAGCATGCATTTAACCCCCTGAAGAGGAAACTGAAGGGAAACCCCACAACCCCAAACACAAGCAACATTACAAAATAACAATGCAACAGTAACAGTGACATCAGTGGCTCGCTGCCATAATGGAGTTATTGCAACCAAATATTGTGCATATTTTCATGTTTTGCTCATCCTCATCTAAAAATCTGTAGTCCCCACCAAATGTTTTATGTAACATGATATCATCTCCATACATCTAAATATCAGGAAATCCCAATGTCTTTAGTGCTCATCGAATAGAAAACAATTGGCCTTGCAATGTCAGTACTTGCGGAGGTGAAGGAAGAATTCATCGTTTTCTTTTATGGCATCTTTCATACAGAATACATCCTGCTTTTTTCACCCTGATTGCAGCCTAATTTGCACCTGAAAGCAGCCAAAAACAGCTCACCACATTTGGCCTATCTTTATCACTCTCCCTTCTCTCTCATTGTCACATGCTCACATTTGTACAGGTCTAGCCTATATTTGCATTAATTAGCCAGGGGGCTGGTTAACAAAGCTAATGAGAAAGATGGAGGTGGCAATGAACTCTGCCTCTCTTGTGCAGGCAGTCAACTCTTTACGCAGTGCAGTAACTGGGACAGGCAGAGAGAGGGACATGGAGAAGCAAGATGAAGTAGGCAAACTGAAAAAGGAATTCGCCCAGTATGGAGGTGTAGATAACTTAAAAAACAATATATAGTAGAGTATGGCATCCTGTTTGTAGCTGACTGAGTGGACACGCCTACACTTAACTGCTGTTAACATCTGCAAGACTCTCACTTTCCGGTCCTGTTCTGGACAAACTGACCCATTTAAAAAGTTTTCCTGAAATGAGAGCAAAGCTGCGCTTGATCACATTCTTTCTAATTGCCAAGCAAACATAAGCACTTTAGAGATTATATTCATATCATTTTGACCTGGAAAAAAAAGCCATTTTCATTCAAACAGTATGAAAAGAAGTAGATTAGTTTTTCCCACGCTATCTCACAGACCTGTTTCAGGATGGCACGTCCCATGGTGGTTACAGTTACATGGCACACAGGGGGAATATGGACCACCGTTAGGATTATCTCGAGTAAAACCTGGTGCACACTGCTCGCAGAACTGTCCAATGAATCCTGGTGGGCATGTACACACCTCAACCCAGGGGGCAGGTGGTGCAGGGGGGATGTTGGAGTAGGATTCAACCAGCGTTGCAGAGGTGAGTGTCACTCCAGAAAGCTGGGAGGTATCTGTGGGTGAAGAAAAGGATGGGTTAAGGGTGAGTTGAATTGGTCTAATACTGTTCTTGTTTTTTTCTACTTGTAACTTCTCATTAGGGAATAATTTTGAAAAAAAAAAAAAAACACTTCAAGACATTTAAACAGTATATGTAATGTGTGCATACAGATACAGAGCAGTAACAATAAGTGTCAACTGTATGTACAGCTGGTGACATTGCAAAAAATAAAAAATAAAATAAAATACAAGGTACAAAGATAAAAGGTACAAAGATAATCATGAGCATTGGGCAGAGAAACTGATGTATGTGAGAACACTTTCACACTTCAACACTTCAATTCCTGCTTGCCCGGGGTGCACTTTACACCATCAAGTACAATTCACAGCAGCTCCTGCTTATTTTTAATGACTGCACTCATTGATACTGCTTTGTGCACACTCCCACCACACACACGCTATTGTAATCAGTTAAATTACTAACATTTAATACCATAAAATTTAAATTAACAAAATACACACACACACAGAAAAAAAAGTAACAATTCGCAATCTAATTTAATTTAGTATATACAGTAAGCAAAATGAATAAATGTTTTTTCTTAGACCGAAAACTGCCAGTGCAGGTTCTCTAGCACCAGTGTTCCTGCTTCTGTATACCAGGAGGTATTTTCTATTTTGGTGTTTTAAAATATTTTTTATTTGAATGTTCTGAGTCAAAGGTATTGGGAGCAAAAGGATCCCCAAGCAAAGGACTGCAGACTATTACCTCCAAACTTATGTGTGTTCATATAAGATTCACAAAGATTAATGCCACTTATTTGAAAAGTAATTATCAGAAAATGATGTTAGGCCATTTCTTGAAGCAAAACCATCCATACATCAGAATAATACATCCAAGTAATTTTATTGTTATTAATAAAAAAAAACTATTTTTTAATATATAAATCCTAAATATGGTCATAGCATAAATTTTATTTCCTATGTTTAATTAATTTTATTATAATGTGTTATAACTGTTTTTCTGTACTCCAAAAACACATGTAATGTAATAATTGAGGTTTCAATGACAAACTATTTAAACTATAGTTAAATAATCAAGAAATACATACATCTAAGTATGAAATTAATAGCAAGGATTTAAAAAGACATCAAATGGTACATAAAGTTATACAGTACATAACCAAGTTATGTCCTCACTTGCATCAACTACATCAAATATTTTCCCAATCCTGAGTAAATCAGGAAGGTTGACATGTAAGCTGACAGAGTTAACAGGTTTTTCCATTTTTCATGTGCTATAATATTCTGAAATATGAAGAAATTTTATTACACATACACATTTATAAATTTGGCCTGATTTACATCCCTGGAAAACTTCATCACACACACACACACACACACACACACACACACACACACACACACACACACACACACACACACACACACACACACACACACACACACACACTTAAATATGTATATCAGAACTTAAATTTGTGTTTTATATGCAAACCATTAATTAGTTGTTAAATATGAAAACAAAAAAATGGTAAACCATATGTTGATATGCTCTGTAGGTTTAAATTGAAATGTAAAAATTCCTTTCGAAGGTTCGGACAGTGAAGGGCAGTGTAGCAGCAAAAAGACATACTGTAAAATAGTCCACTAAACATGTATGTGGATGAGCCAACTATACTTCAGACATTGGTTTGAAAGTGAAAGAGGGAGAAGAAAAAATTAGAAAAGGCCATTCAAAATGAAGAAAAGCTTTGAAAGAGAAAACAAAAATTTACAAAACAGCAAAATCTATAGAGACAGCAAAAATGTCAAAAATGTCAAACAGATGAAAGATCAAACAGCAAAGAAAATACAAGAATCAAAATGTCAGGAAATTCTCCAAATACATGAACTGAGAAGTTCGTATCAGGAAGCTACTGTAACTTTGGAATTCTAGTTATTTAATTTCACAATATTATTTGCTAAAAACTTGAATAAACACATGAATAAACAAACTTGTGCCATAGAGTTTAGAGGTAAATCAACTAATCAACCAAACAAGTTTGCCTTCTAAATTTGTTTGGTATGACTTACAAGTTAGAATGAAGAAATAAATGTTTGCCTTACACTATTTTCATGAAAGATGCTTTAATGCTTTACCTTGGCTCCTTTCTCTTTACATGGCTATACTGAGGAGCAGCTGACAAGTGCAAGGTTTAGGAAGAAAGGTCCTTGGTCATGTTAATGGAGTAGATGGATGAGGTAGGAGGTTGTCTCAAGGTACTGGAAGAACATATAGACTGGAGACAGATACAGTATGAACCCCAGTCTTGAGGTGTGAGACACCATTGCTAAGCATGAATTGGTAAATAATAATTGCTCAAAAGAAAATAAAAATCTGTTTTTCGTAAAAAACTTGTTCTATTACAAACATTCTCAGCTGAGTCCTTTGTCTACAAATTGTCTACAACTTCAAGCTGATAGTGTTGTTGAAACTGCTATCAATTCTCGTCTGCATATGTGAACACAGACATGCTATGATTCACTGGAGCATCAGTAAGTCAGGTACTAATGTCAGCTGAGACGGCCAGGTGTGCAGTCAACATTCTAGTTCATCTCAAAGTGTTTTTTTTTTGTGTGTGGTTCTGTGTAGGACAATTGAATTTATCCACTTCAGCCTTGGCAAACCATGTCTTTGAAAAGGGATTTTGTTAATTTGAAAACCAGGGCATTGTCATACTTGAATAGGTTTGAATGGCTTATAGTACCAGTTCAAAAGTTTGGACACAAGTTTGGATTTATTTTCTACATTTTAGAACAATACTGCATTTTCCCCCCTTCAGAACTACTGTATGTAAAAACACATAGGGAGTAACTAAATAACACCAACAACAGTCAGTTGATATTTTTAGTCATGAAGGTATTCATCTGGACTAGTTCTTGAAGAAGAGTATGGTCAAGTGCATCACGCACCATGATGAAACTGGCTCTCATGAAGACCATCCCAGCAAACTGTACCAAAATGTACCTCTGCTGCAGAGAAGAAGTTCATTTAGAGTTACCTTTAACAGCACATCAGATTAGAGCCGTTATAAAGGCTTTACAGAGCATAAGTAGCAGACACATCTCAATATCAACTGTTCAAAGGAGATTATTGCATATTTTAAGGTGTGTCCAAACTTTTGACACGTAGTGTTTGATTCTAGTAAGAGATGAAAAATGCATGACATTTACTATGAATTTTAAGTAATGGGCTTAATATTCCAGAATGTAGATGCTGTATGCTTGACAAGTTGGTGAGTGCAATGGACTTAAAAGTGGCATTAACATGGAAGCTGAAGCTGATCCGGTTGAGCAGCAGATAGACAGACTAAAGGCTATACATGTGCTGGGGCATCATTTTGTGCTACTGTAGATGTGAAGCGGGAGCGAAATCCCACTGGCAGCAAGATTTGTGGACCAGCATTTTAGTTAATGTCTGTACAGAAGATTCAGACACACATGCATTAAATATCTACACTAATGTAGAGGAGAGCATAATGAGGCACAGTTAATATCGTAAATGATAAATTCTGGGTTTTAATTTTAAACAGTAAGATCTAATCTTGGAAAAAAATTATATATATATATACACCCATTGTACCTTTAAATGAATGTAATCAAATAAAGAAACTGCTTTTAGAGCTGGTATTAGTTGGTATAATTGATATTTGAAACTTTCCATTTATACGTAACAATATTAAATCAAGGTGTGGCTACAGAAAGAGCCAACGTATTTACAATACAAATTTGAACATAAAATTAAATACCTGATGTTGGCGGAAAATTCCTGACATTAATAGGACTAATACAACACATTACTGATTATGTTTATGCAGTGCACATATTTGAATTTGACATAAAGGTTAATAGACAAGTGAATTAATAATTTAAATAATAAATAAGAAATGATCCCTAAAAGTTTGTTTTTTTGTTCATAGGATCAAATCCATATTTGAAACTGGAAATCAAGGTTTTAACATTTTCTTGCCATTAGCATGGATGTCAGTTAATTACATTTTTGTGCATTTTTTATGTATAAAAAATGTATAAATGTACATAAATGAATATCAATGTGTACCAAATGCATAAATGTAAATGTAAATATGTAATATATGTAAATGTCATCTAGTATTGCATTATCAGTAGTCATCCATAGCCTATACAATTCTGGATTGTTGTATATTATTTGCCATTGTGTTTTTGTAATGCATTCTATAACTGAGCTTCATTTCTAATTTCCTTTGCAAATCTCAGATCTTTATTGAATAACCAAGGCTGTCCCTCTCTCAGTCAGACACTCACTTACTCATTGTCTGTAGCACTTTTTCCTATATACAGGGTCATGTAAGGGCCTGGAGCCCCAGAAGACTTGAGAAGAAGGCATGAGGCGGGGCACACCCTGGATGGGGTGCCAATCCATTGAAGGACCAACAGGCTCTACCGATTACAAATTCATACAAACTCCCAAGATCCTTCCCTCACCTTCATGTCTTTCTTCCTTCAGACAACTGTTTCTGGTAGAGTGAATTTTGGATATGTATATAAATAAATGAAGCAGTGATTAATTAAACAATAAAGACTGAAAGGAGCAGAGGAGAAATATGGTGAGGAGAAAGATTTTTCATTTTCCCTAGGTACCTACAGCTTGTATAAACAGTGATAAAGTAACACACACACACACACACACACACACACACACACACACACACACACACACACACACACACACACACACACACACACACACACACACACACACACACACACACACACACACACACACACGCTGCATATGCTTACATATGGCTACATTTATACATAGCTGAGACATTTTACAGTGTTATAAACAATCCTAGCCAACCCTAGGGGCTCACTCTTGGCCACTGCTACACCTATAGGGAAAAGCATGTACATAAACACACAGCAGCACAGACTCTGTGGCAATGTTCATGCAGCAGTACGTTAAGCTCAGTCAGTGTGCGTGTATGTGTTGCAGAACAAAGCAACCAAAGTTATAATGGGACATTTGACAAGTGAATGATAATGCCAGTATAATCCATTTCCGGTGGGAGAGACAGTGCAATGGCACTGAAATTGAAGCTTGCTCTTTGTTGAATGTTATTTCTTTTCCAAACCCTTCGGGTGCTAAGTGACCTACAAGGTTATTTAGGGGTTTATTTGGGACATGCATCATTACTATTGTTTCCTTTTCATTGCCAGGATATCTGTTTCTGTGCATGTCTGGCTATTTCAGAACAGTCAAATTATTGGGCTGCATCAAGCAAAAGAAAACTAACCGCTATGCCAACGTGCGTTGTGGAAGAAATGTGGTCAGAACAAATTCTGCAGTTCTATGGTAAAAAGAAATTCAAATCAATAGTACAAATCATAGCTACAGTATGTTTAATAGTTAAAGTCAAAGCATTTCCATACACACACTACGTGATGAGAACTCACAGGATTGGGATTAAAAGGCATGTGGCAATAAGAAAACCACTTGTTAGTGAGGATCATCAAAAAAAAGTCTTCAATTTGCTAAGGAGCAAAAACATTGGACTTTAGAGCAATGGATAAAGGTCATGTGATCTGATCAGTTCAGGCTGACCCCATTTCAGAGCAGTGAGTACATCAGGGTAAGGTAATCCACCTAAAGACTTGGATACCGCTTTAAGCAGATGTTTACATCCGATCTAGTAACAATGCAGCTTGTGGCATGTTCCTATATCAGTCAGTAAAGCCTTTAACACTAGCTCTGCGCATGCTCAGGTGTATTTTTACCTGCGAGTCTATATTCTGCTGCTTGTTGCAATTGCCATGCTGGTGGTTTCTTGCTCAAGACACTGAAAAATGCAATACCCCTGCTATGCTGTGCAGCGCATTCCCAAAACAGCACATGGAATTTGTTTTAGAATCTGATCATATTTCCAAACTAGGATTTTTCATCTAAGGCTCATTCATTCATTCATTCATTCGATTGTCATTTCCTGACTGTGTTCACTAGGAAATAATGATACTGCCAAAAGGTAGGCTAATTTATGACTGATTTCGAATAAAATCTGGGTTGTTTCTCTAGACTTAAATGATTAAATGTACCTATTAGCTCATTATCTAATACTATAGTGCATACCCACTTACCAAATTACTCATTAAATCACCTCATGTAGGCACAACCTTTATTTTATTATACTTTGACATGGTCACAAACTGACACTTAAAAACAAAAAGTACTACTTACAGTTTTGTCCTCCTACGTTGCTGATGTGTAGTGCAGTCAGGTTGTGGAGCAAACGTTGAAACTCAAATTCGGTGAGTGATGGATTCACTTCTGTTTCCGTTAACCTATGGATAAAAAAAAAAAAGGTCAGTAAAATCTGTTCTTTATATAGGCAGGTGTGTGGTTCTCATCTGATCACATCTTGGAATACGTCCCAAGACATGCATTTACTTTAAATTCTACTAATGGTCACGTCATCAATGTAGGTGTACTGTACTGTACTGGAGCAGCACATTGATAAAGATGCAAATGAGGAAGTGGATCTCATGTACAAGTTAATTAAGTTTATCATGCATATGTTTATCAAGCCATCAGGAACATGGCATAATGGTGTCAATTCTAAGAGAATTGTTACATTGTAGGAGCAAAATGAAACTTTATAGCTATTTTGAAAAATGTGCAAAATGTGCATACCAAGAAATTTGCTTTTATTGGTGCAAAACCCGTAGCACAAATCAAATCAAAATGCAAGACAGGGTCAATACTGACCAATACAGAATTAAGGTCCAGAAACAAGACTAGCAAGAAACAATCGAGCAACAAAATATTAACAGGACAGGTATTTACACAATATGCCTTTGCACATAAAAAGACAAACTGAACATGAGCTAAAAAAAATGCAGTTAAATAAGTCAGTCAACAAACCAAAGACAGGCTAGGATGGGATTGCCTATATAATCCCTCAAAATTGTTTGCTTCTTGCTGTGTTTAGACTGACAAACACAGCCATCTGTCCTCATACTTTTTTCTTCTTGTCAAAATTTCTTTATGGAATCAGCTCCGAATCTCAATATTGACCAGAGCATTGTTTATATAATTACTTAGCTTTACTGATGGGAGTTGGTAACTATTGAGTAAACTAATCAATTAATATTCAGTTTAACCACACAGTACAATGGGTCTTGTTTCCTGAAAAACAATCCCGCCAACATTCACTAGAATTGCCTTCATGGTGCTTCACTTGTATTCGTTTTTCTAAAACCTATGTATGCCTACATCTGGTCGTTGGTGGGTGGCCTTATACAAAGGTATAATTGGTCTATCTGCAGCAATTGTGATTCATGTCGTATGTTGACATGCTTGTATTCTGCTTCCTGCTTATTTGCCTTAACCATTTCTTCTTTCTCTACTCAGTACATACTGTAGGTGCCATGAGAAAGTAAAGGGAATGACTGAATGAGTTCAAGTGACCTCACATCATGGCACGCACAATTTTTGTAAAATTTTTTTGCCCCTACTTCTTTTTTTCTCACTGGCCCTCATCTGTCTCATCTTGCTCATTTTCATGACCCCATTAAAATTAGCCCCAACAACACATTTTCTGTGTCAGGGAACAATACTGTCAATGACGCATGTGTTCTCACAGTCACAGATGTGAAACTGTGAATGCTTTGTTGCAAAATCATGAAATCCACACCCTGCTCATAAACAGATTTGAAATAGCAGATAACTAGTATACATCCCAAGACAAAAATTATTCTGGAATTCTGCTCTCTTCCAGACTGAAGAGTCAGGTGTAAAACAGTTTTATGTCATGCCTTGTGGCTGGGAGCAGGTCATCTAGGAAGAGACCACTTTCATCTAAATACAAATGTTTACTCATTAGATAAACATGATCAGTCAGCACAATACCCTTCATAGCATAACAGTCCACTCGTTTTTTTTTTTTTTTTGTCATGCGACAGCACGGTGGTGTAGTGGTTAGCACTGTCGCTTGCACCTCCAGGATCCAGGTTTGATTCCCGTCTCTGTGTGCAGGAAGTTTGAATGTTCTACCTGCGGGTTTCCTCCGGGTACTCCGGTTGTTCTCCCATACTCCAAAGACTAGGCTAATTGGCGATCCCAAATTGCCGGTTGTGTGTGAAAGAGTGTGTGGGTGCCTTGTGATGGATTGGCACCTTGTCCAGGGTGTACCCTACCTCATGCCCTAAGTCTCCTGGGATAGGCTCCAGGCCCCCCATGACCCTGAATACAGGATAAAGCGGTACAGGTGATGAGTGAGTGAGTGTTTGTCATACTCGTAAATTTTTTTTATTTTCAATTTCCCTTTCTAATGTAGTGCTTATTTCCTGTACTCATGTTTTCATTAAAATTGACTCTGGGAAAAACAAAGTATCTATCTAAATAGGTATGTATGTATGTATGTATGTATGTATGTATGTATGTATGTATGTATGTCTGTATGTCTGTATGAATGTATCTATGTATTTACTGCATGTATCTATCCATCTATTCATCCATCCCTCCAGTTTGAGTTTTAGTTAGAATTTAATTTTTGAGTAAATTACCAATCACACAGCATGATGCCCTGTGTGTTCTGACTTTGATCAGCATTAATTTCTTTCAGCAATTTGAGCTACAGTAGCTCTTCTATTGGATCGGACTACATGAGCCAGCCTTTGCTCCGAGTGTACATCAGTGAGCCTAGGCTACTACAGATCTGCAGATCGATAACATGCCATGAGGGCTGCAGTACTGGAATTGCTCTGGCTCAGTCATTAAGCCATCACAATTTTGCCCTTGTCATAAAAATAAATACCCAGAAATCCCCGTTTTGTGTAAAAACCAGGCAAAACACTTCCACAAAATGTACAAATTTTTTATTTTTTCTTTCTTTTTCAAGTATGCATTTGCTGATGGATGCCAATCACTGATGTTACCTCCTTAATACAGTGTTGGAAAAGCAGGAGGGCATGTCACATTATGAATCCTGACCTGTTTGGGTCACTGTTTATTAATAGTGCTACAGTAAGTGCCCAAGGGTATTGTAATGTACAAGCTGGGTCAAATGATTATAAAAAAAAAAAAAAAATTCATTTTGTTCATGTGTTTAACTGGTATAAGCTAGGTATTTTTATTCTTGAAATTATATAATATAATTACCTTATATACTAGGAGCATTTTCATTAATGCCACATTTGTTTTAATGTTTTTTTTAAATAATTATTTTACAAATAAATGAATTTATATTCCATTTGACAAATGAAGTTCAATACTCATACATTATATAAACACCAAAACACCTACCTGAGGGTGAAGATGTTACGGGGGGCTTGGCTAGGCTCATTATCCACATATTGCTTCGCAAACACATTAGCCCTGACTGACAGTCCAGATCCTTTGAGATCCACGGTCACAATCTTGGGCAACAGCTCACTTGATTCAGCCGTAAATGACAAGGTAAGGTGCTGGCCGTAACTTAGAAGTTGGTTCCCCAGAAACTTTGCTGTTAGACAAACAAACCAAACATATTCATTAGCTCCTTTTAAAGCCTGATATTTTTAGCTCTCTAATTCTGTGAATGTCACGTGGCTGTAAGCAGGGACCTGATGTGTTAATATGTGTGATGAACACGTTATACAAGTGTGTGAAATCCCACAAGTCACAGAAACAGGAGGTATAAGAGCTTTCAGATGAGTGGGTGGGTTCTCGATGTCCTAGCCATGTGTGCGCCCAGTTATCTGCGTATGTATGAAAGGATGGTCTTGTAATTGGCCTTCATCTCCTTTCCTCTAATTAAAGAGTTCAAAAAGCCCCCACAGAGTGCTCTTCCACAGACCTATCCTTGCTAGGACCTTAACCCAAACGGTCCCCACAAATTCAAACCTACAGTATTTCTGTTCTTCTGGGAACATTTGGAATCCAAAATAAGACCTAAAAACTTGGCCAAGCACATACTGATGTAACAAATTTCATAATATTTTGGCCCTTAACCCAGTCTGCTCCAGGGGTGCCATATCATGGCTGACCATGTGCTCTGCCCCTATGCTATTCTGGGATATATGAAGAAAGAATCACGGTGCAGTACTGTATATGTGACAAATAAAGGCTTAACTTAACTTCACTTAGTATTTATAAACATTTCTTGCACAGCTTTATGGGTTACCAATACTGCTTTTAGTATATTTATCTCTTTGTTGTGATTGACGATTTTCATTAGATTTAATGTTCTGCTTTTATAGTGCCATTAAAAGTACGTAGTGGAATCAAAAATGTAGTTGTCTGTGATATTGTCTTTGTTTTTCAGCTCACTGTTAACATTCACTTTAGTCAGCAACTAGGCAACAGTCACAGCTGGTTAGTTCTAAACAACACGCAGAGAGCAGTTAAGTCTTGTTGCCTTAACTTACCATGTCCATAACAGCTGATTAATTTGTGCAAAAGAAAAGTGATATTTGCGATAATCCATTTTGTAACATTCTATAGGTTCATATGTATACAGGATAAGGAATGAAAAAGTGTAGTAAGAAAGACAATGCTATGACATAAGAAGGCATGTATAGATCAACTGTATATAACTGCAATGATTTAAGTTATAACAAAAACATTGTTTCAGGCCTTAAATTCATCATATTCCATATAGTGATCACCAGGTGACACAATAAACTAGTCTTGATTTCATTGCTTTACCCAATTTCGAAAGAGTCTAATTATTAATGTTAAGTGTTATGTACAAGACTACACACACAAATACTGTATTTTTTTAAAATTATTTATTTATTTTTTATTATGAATTACATTTATCCTCATAAGAGAAGAGCTTATTTTAACAGCAAATGGGACTAAAACATCTGTGGGTGTGATAGTTGGGTATAGCTGATAGTCTAGTATGGTAACCAATAGCTTTCAGCCATTTTATTCCCATTGTGGTGAGTGTTACCCACATTTACTCTAATTTACTCCAATTTTCTTACCAAATGACGAAAACCAATGTGAGAAATGCCTTCACATATTAAATGTAAATCTATTTGAATAGTTAAACAATTTCCTGCAAATATATCACATAAAAACTGAATATTAGGTGCTTCATATCAAACTAATAGTGACTGAATAAATGAATATAAATACTTATACTAAAGGAATAAGCATACCTAGAGACATCTAGAAATAGGCACTGATGTGTTACGAGGTCATTAGCATAGAGGCCATTCAATAGGTTTTACGTGCCACACAGGAAGTGACAGGGAATGGACAGAGTAAAAGAGCGAAATTACAGCCATTGTGGTTAGAGGGGAAAAACTGTGTCTGAAAGATAAGAGAATGAAACAGGACCAAAGAGGCCCTTGACTTCTAGAACTCTCTGTTCCTGCTGCTGTTCAAGAACAACCGTGATGAAACACAGGTGCTGACCTTCTCCTCATCACACAAATTAACTGTCACCAAAGTGATGAAACCTGATGACATTTACTGAACTTTGTCTGAGCTAAGCCTGCAATCACACTACCAACCGAAAAGTCATTCCTGTCATTCTCACATTGCTGCTTAGGGGTGTACATTGTTCACCTCATTTATTATTATTTTTTTTTTTAATAAATAACACACTTTTGGCAAAAAGCTATAACTAAAATGAGGCCCCAACCAATACTTCAACACAATTTACATTTAAATTCAAATTATTTTGAGCCTGGAAAATAATAATAATATAGATTTATATATACACTCGCCTAAAGGATTATTAGGAACACCTGTTCAATTTCTCATTAATGCAGTTATCTAATCAACCAATCACATGGCAGTTGCTTCAATGCATTTAGGGGTGTGGTCCTGGTCAAGACAATCTCCTGAACTCCAAACTGAATGTCAGAATGGGAATGAAAGGTGATTTTGAATGTGGCATGGTTGTTGGTGCCAGACGGCCAGGAGTATTTCACAATCTGCTCAGTTACTGGGATTTTCACGCACAACCATTTCTATGGTTTACAAAGTATGGTGTGAAAAGGGAAAAACATCCAGTATGCGGCAGTCCTGTGGGAGAAAATGCCTCATCTCCACTACAAATAGGAAAAAGAGGCTACAATTTGCATGAGCTCACCAAAATTGGACAGTTGAAGACAAATGGTAGTCAGAATTTGGTGTGAACAGAATGAGAACATGGCTCCATCATGCCTTGTTACCTCTGTGCAGGCTGGTGGTGGTGGTGGTGTAATGGTGTGGGGGATCTTTTCTTGGAACACTTTAGGCCCCTTAGTGCCAATTGGGCATAGTTTAAATGCCACAGCCTACCTGAGCATTGTTTCTGACCATGTCCATCCCTTTATGACCACCATGTACCCATCCTCTGATGGCTACTTCCAGCAGGATAATTCAAATTGGTTTCTTGACCATGATAATGAGTTCACCAGATCTCAACCCAATAGAGCATCTTTGGGATGTGGTGGAACGGGAGCTTCGTGCCCTGGATGTTCATCCCACAAATCTCCATCAACTGCAAGATGCTCTCCTATCAATATGGGCCAACGTTTCTAAAGAATGCTTTCAGCACCCTGTTGAATCAATGCCACGTTCTGAAGTCACATTAAGGCAGTTCTGAAGGCGAAAGGGGGTCAAACACCGTATTAGTATAGTGTTCCTAGTAATCCTTTAGGTGAGTGTCTATATACAGTGTATATACATATACATACACATCAGGTATATACAATACAATATATATTCATAACAGTATAAGCTGCACTTTTTGGGATATGCGTAGATGTCTGCTTGTGTGCTGTTGTGACCGCAGAGTGAAAATATTCTCATGCTGACAGGTGAACACACTGCTATTCTTAGCAGTTACACCCAATACCATGCTAAACCAAGTAAAAAATTTGAATTGAAAAAAAATGCAAAGACATTTCTCACTCAGCCCCCAATGGAAATGAGCACCTAAATCGGAAATTGTGTAGAAAATGTGTCAAGCCGCCATGGCTCTTTAATAACCTGTAATTAGAAGAATCGTTTTTAATCTTGCTCAAGGAAATATGCAATTATCATTTTCAAACCCCTTCCTCAACGGAAAATTCAGAAACATTAAAGCCACCACGCATGCCCCTCCCCTCAAAGCATTCTTTTTCCTCAGCATTAATCTTTAAAAATCATCAGTGTGGGGTTAAAATTGCATCAAATGTAGCTTTTAGGAAGTCCTTATGTATGAAAGGACATTGAATAGCAATGATAAAGGAATATTCATTGTGCATTGTAAATGCATAATAGGCCACATAAAATATGAAATTATGCCAATTTTGAAACTTAACATGATAATACTTAAGGAAGTGTTGTTAAAAAATAATTTTAACAAACATTAAATGACATTAACAAAGTATTGATTCTTCTTAAAATTATAAACTAAATTCTATGTATACAGTAAATAACGATAAACCATTATCACCACCTGCCTAATATTGAGTACTGGCAGTAGAATTCGCGATTGATGCTCTGGCCCCTGTGACGAATTCTAAATAGACACCTGTTACTGATATGTAAAATGTGGAAAATAGGGAACAATATGGTTGAACAATGGGTTCAATACCCATACATTTACAACTACTTGATAGATTTTCCAATGCCTTTCATTTGAGAACGTTTGCATGGGTATGAGTTAAGTAGGTACACAAAATAAATGTACGTGTTTGCAAGTAATATTTTTTGTTCAATGTGGCACCAAAGGACATATCAGGTGTCACAAAAGTAAAAAAAAAAGTAAGTAAGTAAGCAAGATTAAGCAGGAGTATGCTGTAACAGCAAGCATGCCCCATTTGGAGACAGTGTGGCCAGTTGCTAGGTGACAGGTAATCAGGCAGGTAATCAGTGTACAATGCTTGCCACCTGGCTGTGCCTCTTTAAAAGTGCCTCACTCCACAAGTACATAATTCTGTGCCAGATTAAAGGGCAGTGCCACACTACTCTGGTTTCCAAAATTTTATTAAGAGGACCATTATTTTAAGTAATGTTTTGAGTTAAATCATACTTAATGAGGAATCAACTGAATTAAACGTTTATAATGAGAGAAAGACTTTACTGAGTAATATTTTGTGTTAAACTCAAAATAAGGCACAGATTTACCATAAGGATGAGTTTCACATTTGTGAACATTCCCTGCACATCATCATTCACCTCACTTCAGTAACTGATTCCGTGAACTTCGAGTTATTCTCCCAGGCACAAATGGGCCACATATTGTGCTTTTTCCATCCTCTGCTAAACCCTGTAACATGCATATCTTGATATGATACTTATTTTACATCTCCATGGAGAATAAGAACATTCAAATGTACGTTAAATCAAAATGGTAGTTCTGTAGAAAACAATCTTTTTGTTGATGTGGGTCTGGAACCCTTCTGTATGAGAGCGAGGAGGACGTTAGTGTGCCAAACTTTAAATATATTCTAGGCTTGCTTTCATTTAGTCTGTGCTGTTAACATTTTAAACCAAAACAACTCCTTTACACACACCGTAGCTTTTGCTTCCTCAAGTTCAAGGTTGGTCACGAGTGTGTTTGTGAGTGTTTTTTCATGTCTCAAAGGCCCTGTGATCTATATCCAACTTTCTGTCTAGTGATGGGAGCAAAACTAATTCAAATTCGTGGTTATAATTGGGAGAACTCAAAGCATTAGAGGCAGAAACACAGATGGTGACAGGGGAGGTGATAAAAAAATAAATAAAAATCTGCGAGAGATAAGACAGCTAAGCTTGGCTTTTGCAACATCATGAGGACCCTCAGCACTCTCATCTGTAAAGGGGCTTCTTTTAATCAGGGGTGAGGTGAGGATTGGTGGTAATTACTGCATAGCTTCCAACTGTACTTACTCCACCCAGTCCAAAACATACAGCTGCAGGAGCTTGGACACTTTCCCTTTGGGACCAAAGCAGCAGGCAAGTGAGAAGCAAGAAACAGGTGGTCTGGACAGGTCCTGATGTCACAGAACAGTCAAGGGTTGCTCAAAATCAGGGTTAAGAAGGAGCGGTTAACTATGCTTAGTAGCTTTGGTTAAGTGCACTCACTAGGGTTAGCCCTTCTTGGTGGCTCATTAGTTTGACTTTAAATGTTTAAGTTCTGTTTCGTGTCTTGCATCTGTTGGTATTAAACCTGGGAAATGCTGCTTAGCTTATCATTAGTTTAGTTTTTTCCAGTTTAGTTCAGCTCCCAGTTCTGTTAGATACAAATCTAATTCTAATCTGTGTACTTTGGTAGAAAAACACCTAATAATGTTACACAACCCAATTAGCCTCCCACTAATTGTGGTCAACTTGTAATTTTTTACATGATTTTGGCTTCTTTTTTGGCTAGAGAGGTGACTCAGCACTAGACTCTTGAGAAGCATCTTCAGAAAATTATGTATTAAGGATTCTGTGCTGTGCAGCAACTGCCATCTCTTCTGCCTGAATCAGCCTTTTTCCCCACAAGGTCCCGACTGTGATCTGCTTTAGTATCATACTGTCTGTCTTGAGCTGTTCATCTATAACTGCTGCCTCCGCTGCACTGCCTGGAGCAAGCACATAGTCTGGATGCTGCTGTCTCAAACTTAATCTCAAAGAACTCTGACTTACTGACTCAAAGAGAAGATTGGTATATTGTTTACTGGTAGCCGTGTTCCCATAAAATGATTTTAAAATAAAACTGTAATACTGAAAACCACTTTAATATTATACAAGAGCTGCTCAAAATTATCTGCAGTTTGGTTGTAGACTTCATTATAATTAACAAATGCATCATTTTTTGGTCAAGAAGCTTTCAGATTCTGTAACTGAAAATTGTTTTAGGCTGAGCTGCGAGCCACGAATGCACTGCTGTCTTCAATTCTTCATCAGAAATGAATCCCAGAAAACTGTAACCATCAACTTTCCTTTGCAGATATCCAAACATTTCTATTTAATGCTTTTCCCTGAGTTGTTTCAGGAATAGGTAAACCCTCAGAGTACAAAAAAATAAAAATCACTGCACACTGCTCTTCATTCATGCATATCAGTGAGTCGTCAATTTGTGTGTGACTCGCACTGCAGTTACAAATGAACTGATGTAACGTTTACAGCAGTGACTGGGGAGACAGTATTCTTGAAAAGAAGGCCCTGATAAGATCCAACATAAGTTTTAATATACAGTACAGACCAAAAGTTTGGACACACCTTCTCATTCAAAGAGTTTTCTTTATTGTGTTCTTTACTGTGTTCTTTAGCCCAAACGTGTCTCTTCTGCTTGTTGCCTGTCCTTAGCAGTGGTTTCCTAGCAGATCTTCTACCACGAAGGCCTGATTCACACAGTCTCATCTTAACAGTTGTTCTAGAGACGTGTCTGCTGCTAGAACTCTGTGTGGCATTGACCTGCTCTCTGATCTGAGCTGCTGTTAACCTGCGATTTCTGAGGCTGGTGACTCGGATGAACTTATCCTCCGCAGCAGAGGCGACTCTTGGTCTTCCTTTCCTGGGGCGGTCCGCATGTGAGCCAGTTTCTTTGTAGTGTTTGATGGTTTTTGTGACTGCACTTGGGGACACTTTCAAAGTTTTCCCAATTTTTCGGACTGACTGACCATTTCTTAAAGTAACGATGGCCACTCGTTTTTAAAATTTTTTTTTTACTTCATTCAAACTCTTTGAATAAGAAGGGGTGTCCAAACTTTTGGTCTGTACTGTAACTGGATACTTTTTATTTTTTTTTTACTAACCCTCATATTTAGTGTATTAAAGTATTAGAACATGGCTTAATACTAAATTATTTAAGAATCACTATGCTTTTTTGGTTTGTTGGCATTTGGCATCTTCTAACCATACACAATCCTTCATGATTATTGCATACACTGGCAAATTTTAGACATTACAGGTAAATAATTACTTTTGGAATGACACTATAAAACCTCGGATTAATATTTATACTATCGCTCTTCCCATTTTAGTGAATTTGAATGTAGCAAGTTCATCAACTGCTTTTGTGTTTGACCCATTTTAACCTTTCAACGCTGTGCTTCACTACTTTTTTTTTTTTAAAGTTTATTTATTTATTTAATTAATTTAATTTAAGAAAGATATCTCTGCACTTCACTAATACCTTATTAGGAAACAACAATTAAAGTAAATACTGTAGCATCCTAACTCTTTCAGCATGGGCAAAATATCAGGGTAATGTAGTGATTATGTAGTATACAGCTTTGGTAATTGGTCCCTTGGTGAGAGAGCATGATCCCTAATTCTGGTATAAGGGCCCTCAGCGAGGGGAATAGGTGATGATTAGTGACATATTTGCAATGCCAAGGATAACAATAAGGATCAGTCACCAAAGCATTATTTCCTTCTAATATACATATCTTACTGATTTATCCAACTTAATGATGCACTCACTGAGAAGCTTATTAAAAATGAAATACAAAATCAGCTACTGTAGGCCATTAAGAGCTGTACTTTGTTGCATAATCTTAGGATATTGGGAAAGCATAGAGTGTGATGGTTATTTGTTAAGATGTCTTCTTTCATATTATTGTTATTGCAAAAAAAAAAATCTATTATTTTTAAATATTCATTTTGACAATGTAGACCCTGAGACGGCAGTGTTTGTGTCTGTTTTAGACTTAGTAGGGGTAATTCAGAATATAACAAGGCCCACTCATCACAGGACACATGCTTGATTTAATACTGGACCTAACCACTTGGCCTTGATTCACTTCCTGTGGTCTGTTTTCTGGACAGGTGCCATTTTATTCAGTGCATCTTATCACAAGACTGGTGTGTATGAAATCATAAATACCAGAGAGAAGTGTTGTGTAACAATGTTTCCAGCAGAAGTATAAAGAAAAACACATTCATTTGTACTAAATCCTTGCCGAGTCTCACCCAGATACAGATCCATGTGGAAGGTATTACATTGGTTTGACATTGCTCTGTCTGCTATGTGCTCTTGTCACACATTCACTGTGTCCATCAACAAGAAACTCAATTTTCCAGACTGTCATGTAGGCTACAAACATGGAAGGCATGGACTACAGCACCCTACAACAATCATTTCTCCGTTAAATGATTAAATCCTAACCTTAAGGTCTCACTGAAACTTCATTCAACCCTTTTTATCCCTCTCCTCTAACCCACCGCTAATACACAGCAGTTGTCTGTGCATGTTTCTTATGACTCAACTAGATAATTTGTCTACTCTGTTTTCTCACTATGGGGCATATGGGCACACTGACCTGCAGCAGAACATGGACACATGCAGAAATTGATTTGGCCAGCAGACACTGAACTCTTGGCTGGGATGCTATGGTGTCTCTCTGCCTGTCTTGCTTTGGCAGCATCTAAGCTGAAGTGGCTTTGCAAGTGTAGAAACATGCTGCATCGTCTACTGTAAAACTCACAAAACCCTCGCTACCTGTGATGGCATATTATTTTATGCCATCACTAAAAAAAAAAAAAAAAAAAAAAAAAAAAAAAACTAGTGAATGTATTGTACATTATGGTACCAGGAAATCCTAGGATAAGATTCCAGAACTGCAAAAACATACTTTTCAATAATCCCAGCTCAAAAATATGTGATATGTATATTAGCAAATCAAAGAAAATTTGCTCATCTTGTTTGTTCTTGCCACATGGTAAGGTTTACCTCGGTGAGTGCAGCAAGCAACGTTGGTTGAAAAAGGGACTGTAGTCTAATCTTTGAAGGAAACCAATTCAAGGAAGGAGAAGTGAGCATTAGGAGAAGAGATGAGAGAAAATGCGATTGTTAATGGTAGCATGGTAGCAATTGATCTTCGCCAGTGTTTCGTGGCCATAGAAGCACAAATGAAGGCTGTGGTTTAGTGATAAGGAAAAATACCAAAGTATTGCAAAGTCATCCAAACACTGTAAAACAGGCTGATGACTTTGGGAAACAAAGATAGATGAGTCTATAGCATATACACACACTGACCAGTTCCCAAAAGAATCCTCTTTATCATTTGTCCTTAAAGTTGTGCATTAAGGCAGATGCCAAAAGCTTTATTTTGATGTTCACATTTTGATGGTATTTACCCTGGAGCAATGTCTATGAGTAGGATATGCTTTGATAATAATTTGGACTAGAAGCTTTAAAGACATGCTGTAACAGGATTGCTCCTACACTGATCAGCCTGAGATGATTGGGGTAAGTGTTTCACAGTAACGCTAAATTACACTATTATAGGAGCTGATGCAAGGTAGCCAGATTCCTCATCATATCCAGTGCTTTCTAGTACTCACTGAGGACAGAGAGCCTTTAAAATAGCTCTTTTAGCTAATGTCCATTTACAGCTTGTTTTAGTTTCTAATATCAAGACCTTCTTGTTAAGGCTTATACAGCATCCAGTTTATTAAATTAATAGACTATTGTTATGGAAATACAAACAACAATTAAGTAGTTGTGAGTGGAGACTGTGTTAGGGAAGATTTTCAATACACTTTTTTTTTATATACATCTTTTTCATAATTTTATCAACTACTTTCTGGGGGGGCTACTTAAGTAAATTCAAAATGTACTACTACAGGGTGATTTATTCATCCAATAGGTTTGCACTATTGCACTATGAAGACGCGCTGCTCATTACTGTACAATACCATCCTAATGGGAAGTTGAGTAATGGCGTTAAATGGCGCGATGAGCCGACTCAAGGACATCCCGGCTTCATATACTCTATATACTCAGGAGCACATTGTATGTTGTTTTGTTCAGATTGCTTTGTTCTAGGGAGAGTTATTACAGAATATTCTGGGCTTCTTGTATATCTAGCCCTTGACACACCTACACCCACCCTGTATAATTCCTGGAAACAATGGGTTTGTATTCCACAGAAGAAATGAGAGCAATGTAAATTTGGTTTGGGAATTCTAGTTCTGACTGGTCATACAGTGCATCTAAAAAAAGAAAATAACCTGGAAACGTTTTATCTTATTTTACGGCAATATAAAAGATCAACCTCTTATATTCTAGATTCATTCCAAGTTTTTTTTTTTTTTTTTCATTCGGATGATTATGTTTTACATAACAAGCATATGGGTTGATTAACAAACGAAATGCAAAATGTTCTTTCATCTGACAACAGGACTTTGGAACACTTGCAAGATGCATCTGACATTGAATCTTCTGACATTGACACTGTTCCTGGATAAGTGGATACCAGGAATGCAATAGTTGTAGCCCATTTCCTGAAGACATCTGTGCATGGTAGCTCTTGGTGCACCTATTCCAGACTCCTTCCTTTCCTTGAGAAGCTCTGCCAAGGTCTTGAATCAGCTTTGCTGGATAATCTTCTCATGACTACAATCGTCCTTATTGCTTGTGTACCTCTTCCTTCCACAGTTTTCGATTCCAGTTAACTTTCCATGAATATGTTTCAAAGTAGCACTGCGATTGACTGGGCCTTCTGTGGCTTACACAGGCTTGTGGTCCTACTTGTGTCCTTGTAAAGAGTTTTACTGATCATCTTCTGGATAGCTGTCAACCTGCTTGAATTTCACCTTCCACAGCTCAGTAAGTTTAAATAAAGGCAGTGTTCTTGTCACTCACTTCCAGTACAGATGTATAACCTCCTTGGATGGACAGATTGAGGTTGTTAGGTGAATTAAATATGTCCGCCAGATTCAAATTCAACACCCATTTCAGGTCAGAAATTTTTTTTTGCAACATCACATCATATATAACCATATATAACCATTTATAACTATCAAAAGGCTTATAATATTTCACTTTGTGTTATGAATCTAGAATATTTGAGAATTAGACTTTTTGGATTAAATTATTTAAAAAATGTGTTTTTAAAATCCTATTTACTCAGTTATTCTTCCTGTTTGTACATTCCTACAATATATTGTAATAGATTAAATTAATTATATCTCACCACATATATACTATTAGCCAGGCACCTACTAAAGCTAAATCAATAAATACAGTAAATCACATCACATACAGCAAATTACATCAACATGGTCTTTCTTTGACAGATGAGTTGCATAAAAGTAGAGACACCTAGTATAAAAGTGAGACACCTAGTAACATTTTTTGGTTAGTTCAGTATGTTAATTTGCCAGCTTTAAACCAATAGCAGATATATTTCAGATTTTTTCTATATATTTTAAAACAGAAAAGTATGCAAAGGCCAGGTCAGTGCTGTGTAAGAGAAATAGAAGATGTGTGTGAGAATTGTATAATCTACTTTAATACAAACACCTGTACTCTTGTTCATTTATGTAGTTATCCAATCATCAAATCATGTGCCAATATGCATAAAAATGCAGATACAGATTAAGGGATTAAGTTAATATTTACATCAAGCATCAGTGTAAACATTTTTAATCATTTACTGCCCACTCAATTGCCTAAAGTGTGTCAGTCATGGCTGTAGTTAAATTCATAATGAACCAATTTTCCTACCTGGTGCTTTATAGAAGCCAGTGTCCTCCTCACTATAGGGTAGCAGGTAGACTTCTCCCTCTTTCCATATTAAGGAGGTTTCCTGATGTCCTGAGAACTCACCAAACCAGCCATCGGTGTCTTAGGACAAACACACACACACACACACATGCACACACACACACACACAATTGATGGACAAACAAGTCCATGGTGAATTTATGTATCATTGATTTTTTTCTATATAGCATATATATATATATATATATATATATAGCATATATTTATAATGATTCAAATATATATATATATATATATATATATATATATATATATATATACAGTACAGACCAAAAGTTTGGCCACACCTTCTCGTTCAAAGAGTTTTCTTTATTTTCATGACTATGAAAATTGTAGATTCACACTGAAGGCATCAAAACTATGAATTAACACATGTGGAATTATATACATAACAAAAAAGTGTGAAACAACTGAAAATATGTCATACTCTAGGTTCTTCAAAGTAGCCACCTTTTGCTTTGATTACTGCTTTGCACACTCTTGGCATTCTCTTGATGAGCTTCAAGAGGTAGTCACCTGAAATGGTTTTCACTTCACAGCTGTGCCCTGTCAGGTTTAATAAGTGGGATTTCTTGCCTTATAAATGGGTTTGGGACCAACAGTTGTTGTTAGTAACCTCCACTAGAGGTCACTGTTCATGTCTGTCTGTCTGTCTGTCTGTCTGTCTGTCTGTCTGTCTGTGGTTTTTGTTGGTCGACTCAGTTTCCCAGAAGGCACCTCGATCAGGTGATAGGGCTCACCTGAACTGAGGTGGCTCATTAAACATCTTATAAATAGCAGTTTGTTCTGGGAAACTTGGTTGAGCATTATATCCTTATACTGTCATGTGGGCATTCTGTTTTGTTTGTTTTTGTTTCTTTGAGTTTATATTTTAGTAATATTGTTTTACCTTTACTTTTCTAGAGGGCTCTATTAGTTTTCTTTAGATTCCTTGTGTTTGTGGATTCATGGAGCTGCCTTGTTCAGTGTTTAGTTAGGCTGTGTCTCCTCCTGTGTAAGTAATGTTCTTTGTCTCCCCAGTATCTGCCTTCTTGTGTAGTTCTTTGTCTGTTTAGTTTTTTTGCAGCCACATGAGGGCCTAGCTGCAAGCAGGGTTAGCCGCTAGTAGGCCTTGGCTGCTAGTAGGGTTAGCTGCTAGTAGGGTTAGCCTCCAGTAGGCTAGCCTCTAGTGGAATTGGTAGCCTCCAGTCCTGTCTCTCCTGTCCAGCCCTGTCTCCAGCCCTGTCTCCAGCCCCTCCTGTCTCCAGCCCCCCTATGTGTTTTTAGTTAGCTCCAGCTCCATGTTTCTTCATCCTCAGTCCCTTGTGTTGGCGCTCGGTCCCCTGTCAGTTCCAGTTCCCTGGGTGTAGCCCTAAGCCCTAATTATAGTTTGAGTTTGTTGTTTTAGTTTCTTTGTTTGTCTGTTTTTGAGTTTGTGTTTAAATAAAAAGACACTTTCTGTTAAAACCCTTCTGCCATCAGCTGGTCTGGCCTGTAGTACAACCCGTTAGACCCGTGACAATTGTGTTGTGCAGAAGTCAGGTGGATGCACAGCTGATAGTCTTACTGAATAGACTGTTAGAATTTGCATTCTGGCAAGAAAAAAGCAGCTAAGTAAAGAAAAACAAGTGGGCATCATTACTTTAAGAAATGAAGGTCAGTCAGTCTGAAAAATTGGGAAAACTTTGAAAGTGTCCCCAAGTGCAGTCACAAAAACCATCAAGCGCTACAAAGAAACTGGCTTACATGCGGAGCCCCAGGAAAGGAAGACCAAGAGTCACCTCTGCTGCGGAGGATAAGTTCATCCAAGTCACCAGCCTCAGAAATCGCAGGTTAACAGCAGCTCAGATCAGAGAGCAGGTCAATGCCACACAGAGTTCTAGCAGCAGACACGTCTCTAGAACAACTGTTAAGAGGAGACTGTGTGAATCAGGCCTTCATGGTAGAATATCTGCTAGGAAACCACTGCTAAGGACAGGCAACAAGCAGAAGAGACTTGTTTGGGCTAAAGAACATAAGGAATGGACATTAGACCAGTGTAAATCTGTGCTTTGGTCTGATGAGTCCAAATTTGAGATCTTTGGTTCGAACCACTGTGTCTTTGTGCGACGCAGAAAAGGTGAACGGATGGACTCTACCGTGAAGCATGGAGGAGGAGGTGTGATGGTGTTGGGGATTTATTCAAAATTGAAGGCATACTGAACCAGCATGGCTACCACAGCATCTTGCAGCGGCATGCTATTCCATCCAGTTTGCGTTTAGTTGGACCATCATTTATTTTTCAACAGGACAATGACCCCAAACACACCTCCAGGCTGTGTAAGGGCTATTTGACCAAGAAGGAGAGTGATGAGGTGCTGCGCCAGATGACCTGGCCTCCATCGTCACCAGACCTGAACCCATTTTGGGTGACTACCTCTTGAAGCTCATCAAGAGAATGCCAAGAGTGTGCAAAGCACCTAGAACCTAGAATATGACATATTTTCAGTTGTTTCACACTTTTTTTTCTTATGTATATAATTCTACATGTGTTAATTCATAGTTTTGATGCCTTCAGTGTGAATCTACAATTTCCATTGTCATGAAAATAAAAAAAAGCTCTTTGAATGAGAAGGTGTGTCCAAACTTTTGGTCTGTACTGTCTATATATAATGTGTATATATATGTATATGTGTATAATGTATGTATATGTACACAGAGGTGGAAAGTGACGAATTACATTTACTCGTGTTCCTGTAATTGAGTAGTGTACTTCTACTTTTTAAAGTAGTTTTTAAAATCTGTAATTTTACTTTTACTTAAGTAAGTTTTGTTTGAAGTATTGTAATGCGCTACATTTTAAATCATATGCGCTACTGAGTAAAATTAATGAATGAAAATGCAAAAAATATTCTATTTTGTATAAATGCTTTGTTGCCTGTGTGTATCGTGTGCTGGTTGCGCCGCTCCAGACTCCACTCCAGGTTTTCTGACTGTCCCCACATCAGCATCTAACTGACCTTCCAGACGGTCGCTTCACCCTGAGAGTGACGTCATCAACCAGTGCTACCATATATAAACCGGAGAGAGACGCGGGAAAGAGATTGTGATTTTGGCACTTTGATATTTGGTTGTGACTTCTCGCCTCTCACTGACTTTGATTATTGCTTTGGTTGGTCTTTGTATATATTTGTAGATAATTTCACTGTATGTTTGTGCACTCACCAATAGTAGGGTCGTGGCTGCCATTTATTTTGGGAAGAGAGAATTTATTCACTGTTTTTGGTTTAGGGAGTCAAGGAAGGTACCTGTATTTTTGTTTGTGTTTTTTTTTTTTTTTTTTGCAGGTAATCTAGCTACTAAATATAAATACCATTTAGTTTATTATTTTGGGCTGGGTCCACCCTCAATCTGATTCTCCTCCTGGTGTGTGTGTGTGTGTGTGTGTTAAAGCAATACAAACCTAATTATTTCATCAGTGAATGACTGGATCTGTTTTCTTTCTGCCATATAGCACCATTTCCATACAGTTTAAAATAGAACTCTTGCTGTACAGCCCAACACTAGACTGGGACGCAACGCCATATTTAAGTGACCACTTTATTATGCAAACGTGTTCCTTCAATTAAAAACAACTAGTTTGAGATTCATATCTGCTCATCATTTTTGAACTACGCTAGAATGCCTCATTCCACTCCCGCTGTTAAAAAATAAATAAATAAATTACTCAGTAACATTTACTCTGAGTAAATTTTTTATGAGCTACTTTTTACTTTTACTTGAGTAGATTTTTGTAATGGTAACTTTACTTGTACTTCTGTAAAATTTCACTGAAGTAACATTACTTTTACTTGAGCACAAAATTTCAGTACTTTTTCCACCTTTGTATATATATGAAAAGGAATATATATAAACATAAAATTGGTTCTATCAATTTATAATGATTCATTATATATGAATCATTATAAATTGATAGAACCAATTTTATTATGTATAATATATAGAATCATTATAAATTGATAAAACCAATTTTTTTCAAAACCAAATTAGAAAAAAAGTATAAAGTCTGCTCTTGTGTTTACTTTCTCATAGTGAGGCCTCAAATTTTTTTTCTTAAGCTGGATAACTGCCGTTTTTAATTGTATTTAAGTTTTCTTGAAGAGCATGAATACGTTGAAGGCTAAAATGTAACACTTTGATGAACTACAGCAGATTATACTGAAGCAGATTTAATCAGCCGCATATGGCTTTTACAGGAGTGGCTTTAAGATATGTATCTTTAACAGCACCAAATGGGGAGTATGAGCTTTCATAGGCCTGATTATACACTGATTAGACACAGTAAACTTTCTCACATGTTTTTTTTTTTTTAATTATTATTAAAAAAAGAATACATTATTTTGCTCATGCCTTGATGGGTCAAAGTTGTTTTGGAGCACAAGGGTGACCTGCACAATGTTAGGCAGGGGTTTTTATGTATGTAGGGGCTTTTTTCTTATGCTTTGTCCCTATATATCCTTATATCATCTGATCTACAGGATCTGGCTGGGCATAGAGTCAAAAAGACATCTGCTGGGTCAGGCTAGGACGATTTTCTTTTATGTAAGGAAATGCCTGGAAGAATTTTGGAAGCTGAATGCAATCATGATGGATGCTAAACTGAGCTGGAAAAGTGATGATGGGCCACAAGAGAGGAGTTACAGAACATCATGGCAGTGCACTGTATACTGCACTGCCAAGGACTTATATTCTAAGGTATGACACCAGAGCTGCACTGGTTGGACATTGTTGTGACCACAGTGTAATTTATAAAGCATTACAGTCATGCTTGTTTGGTCAGCTTTGCAAGGAGGAGGGTGCAGATCATGATGAGTGCAAGACTTTATTAAGGATGTGATGTTGCAAAACATTTTTTTTTTTACCTGAAATGGGTGTTGAAATTGAATGTGGAGGAAATATTTAATTAACCTAACAACCTCAATCTGTCCATCCAAGGAGGTTATACTGTACATCTGTACTGGAAGTGAGTGACAAGACCACTGCCTTTATTTAAACTTACTGAGCTGTGGAAGGTGAAATTCAAGCAGGTATCTCACACAGAGGTTTGGCACACTCTTTCTGAAGTCCTGAACTGAATTCTGACGCCTTGAAAATATTGCTCCCCTTCCCTACAACTTTCCATTGTGTATCATCATTCTCTACACTGACTGCAATAAAGACTGAACACAGGACACTCTTGCCAGTGAAGACTGTGACATTAGAGTCTGTCTGTCAAACAGAACTCCAATAATAGACAAGCTACATACAGTATGTAACAAGAAACAGACAGACACATCTCATTAATTTCAAATACAGTGGAACCTCAGATTGCGAGTAACGTGGTTTACGAGTGTTCCGCAAACCGAGCAAAGATTTTAAATAAATTTTTATTCGGAAACCGAGCAAGTATTAGTTTACGAGCGCCGAGTATCATGCTTCACACATGCGACTCTTATTTTGACACCAAGCGTCACTCTCTCACGGTGTTTCCGCTGTATTTATGCGCTTGTTGTGAAACTTAAAAAGTGTGTCTGTTAATATACGTTCATGTCAGTCTCAGAGAGATTTCTTTTTTCCTGTTAAAACGGTGTTTCTGTTGTGTGCGTGTGTTTGTTGTGAAACTGTTGTGAAAAAGCGAGGTGGGGAGAGGGAGGAGGAGTGTTACTGTGTAAAACGAGGCGAGGGAAGGGGCTAATTCCACACACACACACACACACACACACACACACACTCACACACACACACACAGACACGGCGCGTGCGCACACCAATGGAAACACTTATCTGTCAGGATTCATTTATAGTTTTTTTTAACGGTAAAGTGCACATTAATTTGTTTTATTTTCATTTTATAGATTGTATTAATTATTTTGATGTATTTATTTTTGGGGGCTGTGGAACAAATAATTTGAGTTTTCATTATTTCTTATGGGAAATGATGATTTGGTTTAAGAGTGTTTTGGAATACAAGCCCACTTCTGGAACGAATTATGCTCGTAATCCAAGGTTCCACTGTAATCTATTGTCATTGCAAACGAGAAGAGAGATGAATTTATGCAGGATGTACATGGATAGTCTGAAGAAAAAAGTGTGTTTTGATGTTATATTTATGATGAGCTTCATATAACAGTTATTATGGGGTCTTTCAAAGACGTTTCTACATTCTAAAGGATCCCTGGCCAGGAAGGGTTTGACAAGTCCCTTCATTGGGATACATAGAACTGCATTAGAATTTTGAGTAAGACTGTTCACAATGTGAATAATTCCTTGTGCAGGAAGAACTGGGTGTTAATTTTCAGACATTGCCCCACACTCAGTCATCCTTGGTGCTGGTCCCAAGTCCAGACCCCCCCCCCCCCCCTTTAATTAATTAGGAGGTTGTGTCAAAAAGGGCATCCAGCAGAAAAACCTTTGCAAAATCCAAATTTGTGGATAACCTGGTGGACTGAACCCAAATGGGGAGCAGTTGAAAGAACAATAATAAAGCATATGATCAAGGTTTAATCCCATGATACCTCTTAATATATAAGTACATGATATTATGGTCTAACTGCTCAAAGCAAATTTTGCCTGATTGCTTACCTTCAAGGAAGCTGGAAGTAATGTTGAATTGAACATGATGATTGGAGGATGAACATGCTAGTGAGTGTCCAAAGCAGAAGCACATCTGACAGCCATGTGGATTCCCAGGCTGAAGGTTGAAAGAGCCAGGTTTGCACCTAAGCACACACACACCACAAATCACATGCAGTAACTGTATCTACTCTTAAACGTGTATTTATTTAATAAATAAAACACAAAAACACACAAAAAAATAGACACACAAAGAAATTTGATGAGATAGTGGGTGATTTAAAAGAAATCAACTTCACATTTCAGTAAATAAAAGTAGTTTTACTCATATTTAAAACCATATTTTGTTTAGCATTGTTGACTGTGTGTGTGTCACACCTATCACATGAGTGCCCTTCCACATGGGATTTGCAGTAGCACCTTCCATCTCCAGCTGAGCACACGCCTACACTGCCCCTTTCATCACACCCACACAACCTATTAACAAACAAAAAAAAATAACCAAAATGCATTACAAACAAACCTACTAACACATTGCCCAGATTTAGATACAGTAAACATGCATGAAAGCATTGTCTGTATTGTGCAAAGGCATACATTCTCACATACTGCCTAATCAAAAAAAAAAAAAAAAAAGTGATAATGGCGCATTTAACACAGATAATTCGATGACTGAGGAGACATCAACAGGTATGCTGAAAGGCAAGATTCATTATAAAAAGCTTCTAAATGGATGTTTGGATAAAATCAAGTTGTATGCTTGAGGTACCATCAAGGGGAACTATTTTTTTTACAAGAATACATTAGATGTAAGACACTAAAAAGGCTCTAAAAGTGAGGCAGTTGGAAGAAGTGATTTTTATTGCACTTACAGGAGACCACTGGACATCAGTAAGTAACCATAACTACCCCAGTGTAACAGCACACCTAATCGAAGTCAAATAGCAACAGCACTCATTCACTCTGGGCATGTTAAAAAGACCTTTTTGCCGATGCATGTGCTAGCCAGTTGCGCTAGTAAGGTTGAAAAGGAAATAATGGACATACTGTAATACAAATCGGAGTATTTTAAAATTGTGATTAATCGTAATCAGCACTAATATATACAGTACAAGTGCATCTCAATAAACTTGAATATAATCGAAAAGACAATTTAAAAGTGAAAGTCATATTATATATATTCATTACACATTGACTGATATATTTCAAGTGTTTATTTCTTTTAATTTAATTTTTAATTTTAATTATGGCTCTTACAGCTAATAAAAACCCAAAATTCTGTATCTCAGAAAATGTTTATATTGTAAAAAAGTTCAATATTGGAGACTCATGCTATCACACTCTAATTAGCTAATTAACTCAAAACACTTGCAAAGGTTTCTTAAGTCTTTAAATTGTCTGGTTCAGTAGGCTGACTGTTTAGATGGAAAGTTGAATGGAAGGAAAAAATGTGGCAGGAAAAGGTACACAAGCAACAGGGATAACCGCAGCCTTTAAATGATTATGAAACGAAGCCCATTCAAGAATTTTGGGGAGATTCACAAGGAATGGACTGCAGGACTGCAGCTGGAGTCAGTGCTTCAAGAGCCACCACGCACAGACCTAGTCCAGCACAAATCTTACCTGGGCTAAAGACAAAACTGCACTGTTGCTCAGTGGGCCAAAGTCCTATTTACAGATAAAAGTAAATTTTGCATTTCATTTGGAAAACAAGGTCCCAGAGTCTGGAGGAACAGAGGAGTGGAACAGAATCCAAGTTGCTTGAGGTCCAGTGTAAAGTTTGCGCAGTCAGTGTTGGTTTGGCGAGCCATGTCATTTGCTGGTGCTGGTCCACTGTGTTCAAGGTCAATGTACAGTTGCCGTCTACCAGGAGGTTTTAGAGCATTTCATGCTTAGAGAATCTATGGAGTGTTGTGAAGAGAAAGATGCAGCACACCAGACCCAACAACACAGAGGAGGCCACTATCAGAGCAACCTGGGCCTCCATAACACCTCAGCAGTGCCACAGACTGATCGCCTCCATGCCACGCCGCATTGCTGCAAGTAATTCATGCAAAGTGAGCACTGACCAAGTATTTGTACATGTTCATACTTTTCAGTAGTCCAACATTTCTGTGTTGATTTTTTTATATTTTTATGACTGGTCATAAGTAATATTAAAATTTTCTGTGATACTGAATTTTGTGTTTCCAAAAACTGCAAACTATAATAATCAAAATTGAAATAAATAAACACTTTTTTTGAATGCTATTATTGAAATCTACTTTTTGATTATTATTATTACTATTATTTTTAAACTAACCTTCTGTCTGACCTAGTTCCTGATCCTGCCTTATGTCTGGGATTTGTCTGCTTGTGCTTATTAAAATTATGATAATCTGCAATTACATCTGTTAAAGCTTCTCAATCCTGACAAGCTGGATGTAAATTTAACAAGCTTTTTGTAAATTCTTTAATTACCGTTGAGCTGAATTTAAGGGTATTACAGATGTATTGTACACAAATGATAATAAAAACCAATCACATTAATGCATTGTCATAATGCACTTACACTTTTAAGGTCAGTCAAATAAATCCTTTTGATTGTGATTTTAATCAGCATTTGTCTTTTAATGAGTTCTCTATTACTTACAATTCAATTATCAAACATGTGCTCTCTCTCTCTCTCTCTCTCTCTCTCTCTCTCTCTCTCTCTCCTTCTTGTAAATTTTGGTCTGTTCTGCTCTGCTCCACCAACCAAGTTAATTCACACCACCCCATATTGACTCACATGGGCCACAATAGAGGCATAGAGAGCAAGAAAGCACAGGTGTTTGCATTTGATTTGCTCGATGTGGTGTGCTATACTCATATATTGTATTATACTGTATATGTTCAAATGTTAGTATCCCTCTTTTATATATGTTTTATGTGTAAAAAAAAAAAAATCTGGATCTACAAGCTGTTGAAACATGAGGGTTCTTAAAGTATGTATGCCATAAAAGGTCATATAAAGAATTTATGTAGGATTATTACTGTATAATTATCTTCATATATGATTTTACTTGCAACAATTACAATTTTGGTATGCGTAGTAGCTGCAGTAGCTTATGATGCTCATATGGGTGGATAGTTTACTTGCGCACTTGAACTTTAGCAATACGGGACCTCAAGAAAACAATTTAGGTATTCAAGATTCAAGGTTGACAATGGTCTAGACAAACATAAATCTTTAGGAGCCTATGCGTCCTGGCTGAGATGACTACCTGAGAACTTTAATTGGTGGTCTCAGTCTCTGTATCGATGGCATCTTATATAGAGGATGCAGGGTTTGGATGGGCAGGTAGTGAGAAAAAGTCTGAAATATTTTGTTTGGCTTTTTATTATTCTTGCCAGATTTCAGTCGTCCTTGACTAATGTAAACTTTGGCTGGCTATCCAGCTAAGCTGCGCCAAACACATTAGTTAACATGGCACTGGGCAAATTTCAAAAGCTACCATAAATAAAAAACAACAAAGAAATCATCCAATTCAATCATCCAAAGCATCCAATTCAGTCATTGTGGACAGAGCATGAGAGTGCAGGAGAATGAGTACAGCAGGACTTGCTTTCCAGCAACAAAAGTGCTTGCGAAATGTTCACGAATGTACAACAATTGAACGGCTTGATAAACTGTCATATGTTTGCGAGTGCTCTTGTTATTGAACACAGCCCTGCTGTACTATCACACATGCTTCTACACTCTCATGCTGGGCAGGTAGACGCAGCAGTTGAGAGACTCTATTATAGTATTAATGATTGCTGCATGCCCTTTTGATTTTTTCTTTTTTGTTGGGAAGGGTTGCCACAAAATAAAAACATTAGGTGCACTATTGACTATATCCATCGCCATCTGGTGCCCTGGTTAGACATGCTGAAGAAAGAAAGTTGTAAAATATATCATATATACACATACTGTATATACTTTATATATTTGTGTGAAGGTTTAATTATCAGTGTAATAGCACAGTTTTGCTTAAAATATTGCAATACACACAACATTATGGGTGACATATCAGAGTTCAAAAGAGGACAAATTGTTAGTGTGCATTTTGCTGGAGCATCTGTGACCACGACAGAAAGTCTTTGTGATTCATCAAGAGCCACGGTATCGACGGTAATGTCAGCATGCCACCAAGAAGGACGAACCACATCCAACAGAAGTACAGTAACTGCGGACGCAAGAGGCAGCTGTCTGAAAGGGATGTTCGGGTGCTAACCCGGATTGTATCCAACAAATATAAAACCACAGCTGCCCAACTCACTGTAGAATTAAATGTGCACCTCAACTCTCCAGTTTCCACCAAAACTGTTCATCGGGAGCTCCACAGGGTCAATGTACATGGCTGTTATAACCAAACCTTTGGTCACTCGTGCCAATGCCAAACGTCGGTTTCAGTGGTGCCAGCAGCAAAACCTTGGGCTGTAGACAATGTGAAACATGTATTGTTCTCTGATGAGTCCACCTTCACGGCCTTTCCCACATATGGGAGAGTTGCGGTGTGGAGAAGCCTCAAAGAAGCGTACCACCCAGACTGTTGCATGCCCAGAGTGAAGCATGTGGGTGGATGGTTTGGGTTGCAGTATCATGGCATTCCCTAGGCCCAATACTTGTGCTAGATGGGCGCATCACTGCCAAGGACTACCGAACCATTCTGGAGGACCATGTGTACATTGTATCCTGATGCGGTGCCATGTTTCAGAATGATAATGCATCAATGCACACAGCAAGACTGGTGACAGAGTGGTTTGATGATCATAAAATTGAAGTTGAGCATCTCCCATGGCCAGGCACAGTCATCAGATCTAAATATTATTGAGCCACTTTGGGGTGTTTTGGAAGTAAAAGTCAGGAAAAGTTTTCCTCCACCAGCATCACGTAGAGACCTGGACAATATTCTGCAAGAAGAACGGCTAAAAATCCCTCTGGCCACTGTGCAGGACTTGTATCTGTCATTCCCAAGAATAATTGATGATGTATTGGACGCAAAAGGAGACCCTACACCTACACCATACTAATGAATTATTGTGGTCTAAAACCAGGCGTTTCAATTTCATCATCCAACCCCTATATATGTACCATCGCAAAACCTGGACAATTTGGGAGAGCAATTTAAAGCTAATAATCCAAACATGATTTGATTATTTGTTTGTTTACTTTCTTGCATACTTACCATCTTGGAATAAGAATTAAAGTGGTGTTAACTACACAACCAAAGAACAAGCAAACAAATAGGTTTAAGGTAAAATATGGTGTCAGCTGTTGATGATCAAAAACTAATTAGGACAGATCATTCCCAGTATGACCATAGTTTGAGAAACAGCAGTGGATTATTAGTGCTGTCAGTCATTTACCTGCAGCCTCCTGGTCCAAGGGAGTGGAAGCCAGGCCTGCAGACATCACACTTGACCCCCATCACACTCTGCCTACAGTGACACACCCCTTCCTCATCACATTGGAGACTCATAGAGCCTGAAGAAAGGTAGAAAGGCAGAATGTGTGTGAAAATAGGTTTACTTGTACATTTACAAATATCTGTATTTTATTGATATATGCAAAAGTCTACTGTAACTCTACAGATTATTGACTGTTTTAATATATTTTCATTAAAAACAGTAGTTAATATAAGAAAAGTATAGTATAGTATAGTATAGTATAGTATAGTATAGTATAGTATAGTATAGTATAGTATAGTTTAGTACAGTATAATATAGTTTGATTTATAATATAAAGTTCAAATAATAATTACTCATTTTGTTAGTAATTAAAAATGTTGACCAATATGTGGTTTAGATTGATTGTCCTGGGATTCAATGTTATTTCTATTCGGTTACTGCCTACAGCAAAGGTTGAAAGAATACCATTTGAACTCTGTGGGGGCTAATGTGTTCTTAGCTTTCTTTATCTGGATCATTTGCACACATTGAAACGAAAACATTAATATTTTATTGCTGTAGGGTCATTCTGATGCCATAATAAATTGTGTTTGTTTTACACAGAACACAGCTTTTTCTAGAGGGAAAAAGGTAAGAACCAGAACCAGATCTTCCTAAAAGGCTAAGGTCAGAATAAGCTACAGGCAATAAATAAATAAATAAATAAATAACAGGGACATATAGGCCAGGGGATAGCTTATACCGTGTGTGTGTGTGTGTGTGTGTGTGTGTGTGTGTGTGTGTGTGTGTGTGTGTGTGTGTGTGTGTGTGTGTGTGTGTGTGTGTGTGTGTTGTGGGGACCATATGTTCCAGTTAAGTTTTTTCCATTTTATCCTATGGGTGAATGATGACATTCTTAAAAAAATAAATAAAAAAAAAAAGCCTGTGCTTAAAAATATGTCCTTAAAGTTATTAAGGTCAAAGGGAAAAAGAAATCAAAGTACATTCATATTTTGTCCGAACATTTAGACATTGGTGTATTCTGGTGCCTTTTTTTTTTTTTTTTTGGTTTTACTTCATTCCTGTGAGATGTTCCGTGGTTCTCTGCTGCACTGCTGTCAAAGGTTGAAATTACTAATGATGTTACAAAGGTGTTTCAAATAAGAATATTTTATATAACTCAAACTTATGCGATAGCAATCAGCTTTCACTGTCCAAAATGAAATGTAGCTATGTACTATATATGACTAACTTACATCTGGTTATAGCGATCTGTGAGATCATGTGTGAGATGGTATTCATTTTGGTATTAGCATACTTGTTTGGTGCCTAATTATTTGAGCATTGACGAGACAAAATGCTCTGCTGTATAGACGAAAAGCTCTCACTCTCACTGTATACCACTTTATCCTTCATACAGAGTCATGGGGGGCCTGAAGCCTATCCCAGGAGACTTATGACATGAGAATATCCTGGATAGGATGCCAATCCATCACAGGGCACACACATGCACACCACCTCACATTAAGAGGAATTTGGGAACAGCAATTAGCCTAATCTGCATGTCTTTGGACTGTGGGGGGGAAAAATAGTGCCAGGAGCAGGAACTAGTACCAGGATGAAACCCACCAAGCACAGGGAGAATATGCAAACTCCATGCATGCAGGCGCAAGGCAGGAATCGAACCTGGATGCTGGAGGTGCAAGGAGACAGTGCTAACCACAAAGGCACCATGCCTCTGCACCAAGATCAGGGGAAAGATAAACGGTGAGGAAATTAAAAAAGAAATACAGTGGAACCATGGATTTTAGTGTTCTTTAGTAACTGTACTGCAACAACAGCCACCAGGAGGAAAGATTAAAAGTTAAAAAGACTGTAGTAGTGCCATGTCACATTCCAAAATTCCAGTGATCCGACAGAGACTCTCTATCAAAGAGTTCAGATTCCATTAGTGTGTGTGTGTGTGTGTGTGTGTGTGTGTGTGTGTGTGTGTGTGTGTGTGTGTGTGTATGTGTGTGTGCGCATGTGTGTGTGAAAGACGTCCTACACAGTAACCCCCCTCCCCCTCTCCTCTCTCGTCTTGCTCCAGCCACAAGGTAAAGTGCAGGTTAATTTGTTTTATTTTTACTTTAGATTTTATATTAATTAATTTTACATTAATATTTTTGAGTTGAGGAATGAATCATCAGAGTTTGCATTATTTCTTGTATGGAAATTCACTTTGATATGCAAGTGCTTTGGATTACAAGCACGATTCCAGAACAATCCAAGGTTAAACTGTAATCAATAATACTATGTTCTGTTTGTTTGAATCTTGTTATAGTTTTAATGGTACTGCTTCCACATAGCACAATTAAAAATTGTGAAGTTTCGTGTCTGTATTTTGATTGTTTTCATATGCAAAAACTGATTAAATTGTTGGAAATCTGGAATTTTAGGTGATATTTTTGTGTTTTTGGAACAAATGATATGTATTTACATAGTTTTCTATCTGAAAATGTGCTTCACTAAACAATCTGTGCCTCCGTCATTTGTATGGTGAGGGTCTTATATTTATGGATTAAACATTATTAAAGCATGATTGCTATCATAATGGATCAGTTTTCACTTTATAAATGCAGCCCTGGCCGTATCATAATCATGTGCGATTTTATATTTAGAGGTGGGTTGACTAGCTTCTAGTCCTTGTAGCTAATTATCTCACCTTGGATTTAACACAGAATGGCATTGTAACTATAGGCATGGCAGCATTTTAGCAGGACATGGGCACAATTATTGTTTTATTAAATATATACTCCTTTATTCATTATTTATCCATTATCAATCCTATATTCATCCTTTCACTGTGTCTGTGTTCACATACTGTAAGTCATCTCACCCATAGTGTTACAACTGCAGTTGTTGCAAGGAAGCAGTGGAGAGGATCTGTAGAAGTTTTCTCTGCATCGTTCGCAATGTGGCCCTGATGTGTTGTCTCTGCAGCCAATACACCGTCCACCACTACCTGTACTGCGGTACTGCTCTGTATCAAACAGGCACTGGTCTGCACGGTCACTGCAGTTACATTCTGGCTCAAATAGAAAATGAGAGGGGGAGAGGAAAAAGAACAGTCAGAATAAGAAGTGACATAGAAAAGGCAAAATATTGGCAAAGTAAACTGAAGAAACAAAACAGAGGCCCATTGGGAGAAAAATATTGAAAAAGCAGTTTTGACTGAATGCTTCATGTCAAACAGCTGGCCCTCACTTTGTCAAAAAAAAAAGTGTATTATGCATCAGCTACCTAGGCATTAGGGGAAATGACCCACTTTATTTCAAATATGGCTTTTTCATGTGCAACAATTGTAGGATTATCAGTCCCTATTGTGTTGTGATGTCTGTGCCTGCATTTAAAGAAAGATCATTCTTTGTTCCATTGTGGAAGGATTCATAATCACTCTTTATAACTGCCCATTTAATCATTACAAAACATCATGGTGTGTTTTACTGTAGATTCACATGCAACTAATGCATTACTAAAAAAAAAACTCTCTAGAGAGGTGCATCGTATTAGCAATTTTGTTTAGAAAGTTAAATCCTAGTGAATACCATTGTACAGTACTGTCTGGCAGATCTTGCCACATACACATGGGAGGCAAAATGCAATTGCATACAAATTGAAGTGCTCTTTATTATATAGGATCCAGGAAGTATGATTAGGAAACATTGCTAGGTTCAATGTCCAATAATAATAATAATAATAATAACAACAACAACAACAATAATAATAATAATAATAATAATAATAATAATAATAATAATAATAATAATAATAATAATGTAAGTAAACAGGTCCACAATGAAATCAAATACAATGAGGAACAGGAGCTAAAACTGAAACAAGAGGGCATATACGGTATAAACTAATCCAAGGCTTAAAATAACACATTAGGGTAATTAACCAGTGACAGGACAGGGTAGAGACTACAATATACAAAGCCAAGAAAAGTCTGTGGCTTCATTGAGTGCAAATCTGTACCTGCAAATATAATTGCCTCCGAGTGGCAATATAATTAAAGTGGTAACTTATAATAGCACTAGTAACTTATAGTGGCACGTCTAATTATAAGTGGTAATTATCTAATATATATATATAATATAAATATCTAATATATAAGTTTCTATGAGTGGCACAGCAGCAACAAGCTCACCCAATTACCTGGAGATCACAAGTTTAAATCCTAGGAGATGTTATGCCATTTTGACATCAGTCATGGCGATGCTAGCCAATCGTGGGCAACTGTGAACTCACACAAGTGTAAGGTTCTGATGCTATTCTCTGAGGGTTTTTTGCAACTCCCTCCTGTGCATGAGCAACCAGCTCAAAAAGATGTCTCAGAGGAAACACAGGCCTTCGGCCTCCCTGGTTGGTGGTTGGTAGCCTTGATGGGAGAATGCCTCTAGCAAAATATCTCTAGTAACCTGTGTATACTAAATCTACTAATACTAAATTTCTATTCTTGGTTGTCAGTGATGAAACATAATTTATTATACGTGGTTAAACTAGTCATTCTTAGCTGGTGGGTTGTGTCCCAAAAGTGAGCTGTAAGTTCTTTAACTTATCTTTAAGTGATAAACCATAACAAAATCATAGACACTTAAAAAGAAAATTCCATCTCAGAGGAAAAGATAAGTCACTGCTGGGCTCAGTTTATACTGGTGATCTTATGGAGAAATTGATTATGTTAGTACTGATGAGCACTGGTAAACAAAACCAGACTATTTTGTGGATGCCTGGGATCAGTAGCACTCCCAGAGGTAACACTCTTTACTCTGGGGTGGGATCTGTATAATCTTGACCACTATAAGCACCAGGCTACAGTTTGCAGAGAGTGGTTCGACTGAAGTGGACTCCAACTCCTACAATCACAATCTTCCAGCTAATGATTCAACACACCTGGATTTTACTACACTCACACACACACTTCATAATGTTTAAGGACATTGAAAACACTCACTTGATGCAAAGTAAACATTCATTAAACCCTGATGTTTCCAACCAGTCATTTCCAAACCGCTGTTTTTCTGTTCGTCTACAAGTATTTTGACCCTGTCTCTATTTACCAATTCTTGATTCTGTCCGGCCCAGTTTATGTATTTTTGCGGTTTGCCTGACTGGTTCCAGCTCTGACCTTTTCTACCAGTATTTGCACATTTGCACTGTTAATAAGTAAAAAATTCTACGTACTTGTACTTATGTCTACCACCATGTATTTTAACAAGCAGTATGAGCCTTTCAAGGATCTATTTCAGGTGACTTAAAATTACAGCAGGAAGTCCGCAAAGGTGCATTAATACAATTTAGAATTTTCTGTATCCTAGCAAGTAAATACACTTTGGCATTATTGTGTACCTACACCTCCATGCAGCCATATAATTAAACAAGAATTATAATGAATAACAGATGGATACAGCTTAAGCTGTATGCACTCAAAACATGCAATATATTGTTTTTCTTTGAGGAATGGCAACCAGATTATTATGTCTATGGAAGCAATATGAAAAACAAAAAAACCTAAAATTTTCAATTAAACAATCCATTCAACTTATTTAAGAAGGAAAAACAAAAGAGGTTTAAGTCTTGATTAAACTTCTTTATCTATTCTCTTCCCCAACAATTTCTGTGTATTTGATTAACATTATTTATTTGATATTTATTTAAATGTATTTAATTTACACACTGAATAGTAAAGGAAAAAAAAGGTTCTTTATCAATTAATTTGTCTGTTGGTCACGACAAACCAAGATATAGCAGTTACCATGAGCCTACAGTATAAGGCATATAATACTCCAACTGCTCTTTTGTCGCTTTCACCGTCATTTAGCAGTGCATTAATTAACCAAAGTGTGATTTGTCGTTTTATTTGGAAGAACAACTGGAAGAACAACTGTCAGTTGGACAAAACCATCTGTTGGATATATAATGCAAGGCAATTAAAACAACACTTGCCTGATAGAATGGCTAATTAAAATCATTAACATGCCGCATTTTTTCTGCTTTGTTTTGCCAAATTTATCGGGTCAGACATTGCTTCCCCATGCATAAAAAATGTACATACAGTCCCATTTCTATTTTATTCATAGGGAGTACCATCTCATTAACTGATTATTAACTTATTAATGCACAGTACTATGATATCTATGGCATTTCTAATAACTTAAAATGCATGTAAACTAAAGACAACGACAACAATTTTTTTCCTCAGTCAGAATTTGCAGCTAAAAAAAAAAGTGCATTTTCCTGACCAGTTTCGATGCACTCAAAACTGTCTCCAATTTGCTCCAGAAAGAGCAAGTGCTGCTTTGGTGCATCTTTCAAACAACATGTCAATGGGCCTAAACTCACTCACTCACTCATCTTCTATACTGCTTTATCCTATATTAAAGGTCACAGGGGGGCCTGGAGCCTATCTCAGGGGGCTTAGGGCACAAGGCAGGGTTCCAATCCATCACAGGGCACACACACATACAATGTGACGTAGGGAGAAGAAAGTGCTTCAAAAAGAGCCTGTTCATTTGAACCATACTGCTAGACTGCCTTATTTTCACTATAAAAACCTGCTCCTTTGTTTTTAGAGGTGATTTCATTATAAAAATTATGATCTCCAGTGCTCAACATTACGACGTTGGCAGGTTGGATGTCTTCTGAAGTACGAAAGTAAATTATGGTATAGTCATTTTGTAGCATTTCTGTCACAGCTTTTTACGTCTAACATCAGGATTACACGATCTTTGTTATATTTATGACATAATTTATATTTTTATTTTGACCAAAACCAGATTACAGTAGCAAATTAAAGATTTCCAGGCACAAATACTCTGTCTTTAATATGAGAATTTTTGAAGCACTGATTATATATTGCTTCATAATGATCTATATGTTAAGTGTACTCACTAACACACTGATTGGCAGAGTCTGCAGTGGCTCGAGCCCATGGCCGGTCCTGGTAGAATGGAGCACATTGTTGGCAATCTGTCCCAGCAGTGTAGTGCTCACACACACACACCAAACGGCCTCGTTCATTTGGTGCGCACTCGCTGCCGTGCCCATTACACTTGCATCTGTAAGGTTCAAAAAGTGACCATGAGGTGAGGTGGGGGTAGGAAAAAAAATCCCTTAAATAAATAAAAAGTTTTGTAGAAATAATGTATTTTTGTATGTGTTGAGAATTTAATGGGAAAAGAGTTGCACAATTTCTGATTTAATTCTTGATACTTGTACACATTTGTTTGGCTGTCTAAGCTAAGCGACCACCCAGACACACACACACACACACACACACACACACACACACACACACACACACACACACACACACACACACACACACACACACACACACACACACACACACACACACACACACACACAGACCCATGTGTTCCCAGACTCCACACACAGCATTCCTTTTTACCATATCCTGTTTACAATGTAAAAAACATTAATTGAAACAAGCTTTGTTTCTGGTGCAGATTAGAGTGTAGGTTTCTGCTTAAAACGTCTTTCTGTTTATTATATGCATCTCAGTATACACAAATGCATAAATGTGCTGCGTGTACAGTAAGTAAGTGTGTTTGTGTGGGTATTTGTATGTAGATGACTTTTGCATTGACTCACAGTCTCAATAATATGTTGTTGTTTTGTGTGTGTGTGTGTGTGTGTGTGTGTGTGTGTGTGTATGTGTGCGCGTCTTTGTTAGTGAACATCACCTGCCCCCAACAGAAAAGTCAGAGATAGCATAAAAGTAGGAGCGCAGCACTTTAGGATCCTTGAAGAACTCATCTCCAAAAGTGTTCAGTCTGTTTAAAGAGATCAGTAGGTCTGTTGCTGTCACCCATTCCTGCGGATAGACAAAAAGGGGAGAACAAACAGGGTCTTGGTGGATCCAGAACTTAAGGCACAAGTCATGAATACACCCTGGATGAGATGCAAATTTACACACTTATTCCCACACTCATTCACAGCAATGGACATGCACACTTTGGGGAGGCTGTAGCAAAGACCACAGAGGAAAACCCCAAAATAGTGCATGCTAAACTCCATTAACCCAAGCTTAAGGTTGGAACCTGCTGCACCACTGCACATTCCTACAATGAACATCTTTACAGCCAATTACATTCCGATTTGTTGTGCTGTTTTCCCCCCTATATTTGTAGTCTTACCCCATCCTGTAATGCTGAGATTTTTATATGTATTTAGTTAAATTTTTATTTGTGTGCAATTTAAAATATTGAATATCACTGTGGGTTATTAAATAAAAACAATTATGACACCAGCATGCAATTTAAACTGGATTCTCCTACCTTGTACTAATGGTACTGTGATTAGTTACTACTTTTTTTATAACGTGTGTCAACTTTTCTCTTTGTTTTACTTATCTTGTTTAACCTTTCCAAGAACTTCATGATACTTCAGACAATGTATAATGAATGCAAAACATGACCCAAATTTATACCTACTAAAGTTAACCTTTTGTACTTTGACCCTGTCCCTGAGAAAGGGGATTAAATAATAGTGGCATTGCTTGTGGTGGAACAGTTAGCTGGCAAGAAAGGAGTAATGACTTGTGTGGAGCATGAAAGATTGAAGCCAATTGAGCATATTGGTAGAATGATGCTGAGGGTGGAACTGCCAGGCAGAAGGTCTAGAGGAAGAACAAAGAGAAGATTTACATATGGATGCAGTGAGAGAGGACATGAAGTTAGTTGGGGTGAGAGAAGAGGATGCAGAGGATAGAGTTAGTTGGAGGCAGATGATTCACTGCGGCGAATAGGGACAGTGAAAGGGAATGAAAAGAGAAAAGGGAATAGCCGAAAGACAAAGAAGAAGAAGAAGGAAGATTGGAGCCAAAGAAATTAAAAGAGAATGAATGAGATGGAAGGTAACTATATCAGTCTTAGTGGACAGTAGAGCGATGACTGTACAAACGTATGTGTTAGCATCAAGTCATGTTAGGAAAGCGCATAGAAAGATCTCAACCATTATGCTAGCATACGTATCCATCACCGACAGGTAAAGAGTTTGTAGAAATAGTTAAACCGTTAAAGCTAAAAAAATAAGCTAATCAGCTTTAATCTAGTCAATGATATATATATATATTTTTTTTTTTCAGATTGAAGCCCATGTACATGTCTACCTGTCCTTCTGTACAGCAAAACTCGCTGTCTAACTTATTAATACAAAGAAATAAAATTTTGTAAGGTTGAGTATCTTACGCCTTGTTTATTCGAAGCTGTACTTGTTTAGTCATCAGCCAAATACACTCTCTGTTCGGTAATCAGAGAGTGATTTACAGATGAGAAATCGAAAAGGCAGATGGGATAAAGATTATGTTTTGCCTTAAAACAACTCCAGCACGTTATAATACACTTGTACCACTTCAAATCTATTATTTCAGTAGTGAAAATATTAAGCAATCCTAGTAAACATATTGAGTTTAGATTTTCTTATATCTATCTATCGTGTTTATTTAAATTGAGTAGAATGATTATTAAAAGCTTTTTTAAAAGTAGATCCTGAAGTTTAAAAATAAAATTTGTCCAGTGGTCATTTTAAGACAAGCCCATAGTTTGATCCATGAGCAGTAATTTATAATTTGGAACATAAACTCCTTATAACTTCACCACTACTCAACATTTTGATTTCATTTATGATGCAGGTGTAACTTCAGGCAAATTAAAAAGTACGTTTTGCCAGTTTTGTCCAGCCAGTTTTGCGTGATGTAACAAAAGCTGGCTGGACAGACATACAAACATACATACATACATACAACATACATACATACATACATACATACATACATACATACATACATACATACATACATACATACGGACAAACAGACAGACAGATATGAAGACAGAAAATTTTCTGAGGCTGGATTCAAGTCCTCCAATGTATGAAACGGAAAGATATCATTCTGCCACTGCTGGGTCCACGAGCAGGGTCCTTAACCTGGTCTGCTCCAGAAGTACTATTATTTGGGAGCCCTGGAGCAGACCGGGTTAAGGTTCTTAGCCAGGGACCCAAAAATGGCAAATTTTATGTTGAATTTTTTGTCTTGTAATTATTACTTGAAGCTTCTCTTTACTGTTGAAGGAAAGCAAAAGGTTGAGGAAAAGGATAATTAATAGCACACATTTGTAATTCTCAAAATGCTCTTGTGTCAGATATGTAAATGGACTGAATATTATTTTTCTTATATATGGTTCTTTACTAGAATGATGTACTTTAAATCTCATAAGCATCTCACTTAGCCAGAACAGCAGAGCACGATCAAATATACTCCTCTATCTTCATTCTAGAAGCCATAATGTTAACAGGGAATGTGTTCTGGCATATCAACTGCTGAATGGCCACATTTCAAGTAATATTGCTGATTCAAGGGCTAGCCTTTAAAAAGTAAAACACAGTGACCTAACCATTCCCAGCTGAATATACTGTAAGTGTGTGGACCGTGGATGAAGAATGGAGAAAAAGAAAAGCTTCCTTATCACAGCCTGACCTTTTAGCTCCTGTATTGTTTTCATTAATGGAGTTTACACTCAGTTGGGCAGGCAGAAATATTAAGGACATTCATATTTCCTGCCAAAGAATAAAAACCAAGGGAGACTAATACATATAAAGATTGTCAGCATCTTAATGTGGCCATTTTTTTTTCTCAATGATGTGTACAGACAAAGAAACAATCTTCAGAATTCCTCTTCCTCAACCTTTTGCTTTCCTGTTGTTAAGAGTGGATTTCAACACAGGCAATAGAGTAGCATCTTTTCTTATTCTTTTATTTCTGCATCAGATACTTATGCTCTGTAAATTCTTCATAATGGCTTGAATCTGAGATGCTGTGTATTAGTGAATTTTGAGGCTGGTAACTTTAAATGAATTTCTCTTCTGCAGCAGAGGTAAGTTTTGGTCTTGCTTTTCTGGGATGGTCTCCATGGGAGCCAGTTTTATTATGGTGGTTGATGGGTTTTGCAAATGCACTTGACAATAGCACTCTTACAAGAACTGTTTCAGAACAGATGAACTTCATGTCTTAAAATAATAACTGATTATTGTTGTTGTTATTACTTACCTAAAGCCGTATGTGTTATTTCATAGTTTTGAAACTGAGACTTGACCAGCACCTCAACTTTCATCATCTGCCTTTTGTAGATAAAACTTGTGGGATGCATAGACAATGGAGAGGTGACAGGTATTATCCTTATTTAATTTTAGAAAATTTAATATTAAGGTTTATCCTTATTTAATAAACTTCTTTATATAATAAACGTTATTTAATAAACTTATTTATCTAACCCATGTTATTTATTATTACTATTTAAATTCAGCATATTATATCATACAGTATCTGACTACTGTATGTGTCTTTTTTGAAAGGTCACATCATACATACACTAAATGTTTCATGGTGAATCCCATTACTCTTGGAAGCTATCTGAGGTTCAGAGGACCATAGTTACATAAAACCACAGTTTAGAAATAAAAGAATCTCCTGATGCATTGGAAACAGGGAAGGTGGTATATTTGCAGGTTCTGAATAACTCTGAATAAAAATAGAAAGCGAAATTGCCTGATAGGATGCTGATGACTCATCCATGGCTCATAATTTTGCTTGGAGCTTTGTGCACTTGTGAATCACTATGTGCTGCTGGGAATCGTCCTGCTAGGTACACTGAAGGTTGCTGTGGATCATACCACTAAGACAGCCAAATGATTCTGCTTACCAAACAAAACGATTGTTTTTCACCAGAGTGTCATAGTAGATGAAATTGACTTCGACACTAAATACTTCTGCTGTTATCATAAAAGTACCCTGTACTAATTATTATTTCTTTAAATAAATAAAGAAAAATAATTATATATTATATATATATAAATAATTATATATATAAATAAATTATATATATATATAATTTTCTTTATTTATTTAAAGAAATAATAATTATATATATATATATATATATATATATATATATATATATATATATATATATATATATATATACCAAATTTACCTAATATTTCCTATTTTAAGGTTACACCAATCCAAACAATGTAGAATTTTCTGTTGTAGGTATTAAATAAAATAAAACACAAATCTGACTTTTATTGAATTTAATCACATCAGTGAAAGATGCTAAACTACATTTACGGCATTTCGCAGACACCCTTATCCAGGGCGACATCTCATTTAAGGGTTAAAGACCTTAGTCAAAGCTGAACCGTGGCAACGTGGTGGTGGTGAGGTTACAATCTGTGATCTTCCAACCAGTATTCCTTACTGACTGAGCTACAGCTGTTTCACTTAAATATAAAATGTTGCTGTTCACCTCGTAAACATCATGAACATACACCATGTTCCTAACAAACTGCATCAAGATGAGAACAGAAAAAAACTAAAAGCGAATCAAGAAAATAAATCTTTAGTGACTTTGAACTCATGGTTTTGTGTACTTTAAACAATTGGTCAACCAGCTGGATGTAGTTTGGTGCTTTATAGTTGCTAAGAAATCTTTCAAACATTCTTGAATTCCATTCAATCGTCTTCAAAATTCCTGTCAAAAAACTCTTCCTTTATCTTGCCTTCAGTTGGAAAACACCAAGATCAAATCTGAAGAAAAAACAAAAAAAACAAAGAAAGAAATAAACAGACCCAAGTTTTATATGTAGAGTATGCACACTTCTTGTTTAACACTATTCTTTCCTGGAAGCAAATCTTTGTAATGGGTAATTCTTTTTTTTATTTCATTTTTAATTAAACTCACTGGCACTGTGGTAAGACTATACCTACTATACTATAGACTATATTTTTCTTCAACTTTTTTTTCAGCTTTAGCTTGTTTTTGTCATGTAGTAACTAAAAGACAATAATGAAGAATACTTCATTAAAAATGTATTTTAATACTTGGCTGATCATACGAAGGATAAATAAAAACAACATGGAATCCAACAAGGCAAACACTAAAAACAAGTATAACAATGTAGCAGAAAGAAAATTTAACAATTACTTGTTAAAAAAACTTTAAAGACGAATTCTGTAGTACCAGGGACGTGGTCTAGTGCTGTTCAGTGAAAGCTGTGAGAGGCAAGTAAACGAAAGGACGCACACCAGAGGAGAAGGTGGCTAATTATTGTCTGTGTAATTGGAAACTGGAAATGAGACATTGTTTATAAAATTCTTGATTCTTTAGCCAGGAAGTGTATATATATTTTTTATTTTATTTTTTATTTAATGTCATATGCTGAACTCTGGGCTGCAAAAACAACTTTTGAATAGGAATTCCAAGCTAAGGGTGTGTTTTGTTTTAGATTTTAGAAAGTGTTAGTCTTTGATCCCAAGCCTTTGTCTACCATGTTATTCATCTACCATGTCCCTCCTTAAAATGCATGACCTCTGGAGCGCAAAACATGACTAAGAAGGGTTTTGAGAGGGAAGTGGTGCTCCCAGTGCAGGGAAGCAAAGTGCTGTGTGAAGAACGTTGGAAGAGCGATGTTCCTCAGTGGAACAACAATGTGGAATGATGTGATGGCAAAGCAAGGAGATGGAGTGATGTCCTCAGTAATGCAAGGGGATGGAGTAGGAAGGCGAAGTAACATCCATTTGGAGCCGGGTTGTGTAACAACATTAGATTTTAAGCAGCAAGACGATGTGACACCCATGACAAGCCTGTGAACAGATGAAGTACCACTTTCTGTAGGAGGTCAGGGGGATGTCCTTAGCGTAGCAAGAAAGTGGAGAGACATCCTCTTGGAAAGGTTGGAAAATGACTCTGCCCCAAACAAGGACCCCTCTCAACATATTTTGTGAACCATTTCCACAGGGCTCTTTCCTTCCTGGTTGCTCACAAATCAGGCAAATTCTTTCTTGGCTAAACAATCCTTTGCATGAATGATCTCGGTCTAGTGTTCTCACATGATTTTGAGGTGAGGTTAGATGCTAGGAAAATAATCTTCATTTTTATAGCAATTAAAACAGAAACAAAGTAATTAAACCAGACTATGGACATGATCAAGGATATGGCATGCACAACTCCTATGGTCTTAAAAATCAGATATACATGCCACAAAAATGTAAAATGCTTGTCGATGCCTTTTTCTTTTCATTTGCTGAATTTTAAATGACTAATATTTTTTCATATTTTGAAATATTGCACAGCCTTTCAACCTCATCATTACTAACAGGACAGGTCACAGGTCATTATTATCATAACATTAAACATTAAATATTTGTCCCTTTTCATTCATATACAGCATTATTTAATTGTCAGGTCCAAAGATGATTTGCTATGCAGGAAGAAAGCAATCTTTGAAAGGTTGATCATTACTATCCTTATTGGCTTATTGTGCAAATGGCAGCAAGAGCCTAATTAATGATTTTTCTTGCTTCTCGTTTTCCTAAAGGCTTCATTAAAGCCATTGACTAGGGAGAAACAGAGTTTAATGGCAGCCTCTTGAGTTTTCTTCCGAGCACAAAGATGTGGGAGGAATAGTAAAGAATCATGGTGCATGTAAACATACACAAACCTTTAGGGATGGAACATAAAAGAATCACATTATGATAAATGTGCAGCATATGGCATCTGCTTACAAATTTGCACTTTTAAATGATATTTGAATGAAAGAAATCATTGCACAACTGTTCAAGTATTACATTATTTGCCAGGGAAATATCTTACATAATGATAACTTGCATATTATAATCAATGTTAAAATGCATCACTAGAATATTTAAATGTTTACCTCTTTGTCCATTTATTATTGTTTTTGTTCTTCTGCACGAAGGCTATGTTCACATTACAAGCCACATTACTCAATTCAGATTTTTTCATGACGATTCATATTCATAATTACAAGTGACTTGTATCTGACTCTAATGTGGATGTGTCTGTCCTCTGAAACGGCACACATGCGCACACTGATCCTTGTCTTTGTTCATGCTATGTAGGCTAAAACACGTCACGAGTTTGTCTGAACAATCATTAATTTCAAACAATGGATACTTGGGATTTTTCTCTGCAGGATGGGAAGCAGTAAGTCGACTGTGTTTGCTGTTCTCCAGAAGAAGGAAGAAAGCGAAACAGCTCTCTTTATCTGTTTTGTAACACTTTCATTCTCCTTTAACTTAATATTTAATATGAATCATTTAATCCGTTATTCCTGCCCAGTTTTTTGGTAAAGCACCTGTGCAGAGGCTCATTCCACATTCCAATTTTTTATTATTATTATTTTTTTATTGCTTCAGTTCACAGTGCCCTTTCGTCTTTTGTACACTCTTATTTTCATTCTCCTTCAAAGCTGGCCTTCCAATTTAACACCCAGCTCTTCATGCTCACTCAGGAAGAGAGTGAGAGCAAGAGAGAGTAGAGAAGAACATACCCTGCATTTTAATAGATTACAGAACAAATCGAATTTGAATTCCTGAAGCAGCTTTCATTTCTGTGTTGATCTTTAATGGATGGGGAAAAAGAAAACCCTACAATAATGCCATACAAACTGGAAAACAGGTCCCCTTAGAGGTATTGAATTAATTCTGCGGAAATAGCTAAGCACTGGGTTACAAGGTGACCGTTTGTTATTCCAGTCAATTTATTTAGCTATGATGAAGTGAGAGGGAAAAAAAAACCCAATACATTAGCATACATTCATGCATCTACTCTGATATCAAGATAAACAATACCACCTGAAAAAATGAATACAAAAATTTAAGATGATTTCAGGAACTCAATCAAGTAAAATAAACAAATGAAAATATTAGGAACATAGGGACAAAGTAAATGTGCACAAAGATAAGTGCAGCAAGAAGGCAGGGGTAAGTACTATTCTGCATCCATCCTGCTCTCCAATGTCTCCTCCATAGACAACAAATAGGACTACATCAAAATACAGTACCATAGAGACTACTAGAGTACTCAAGTACCGTACTTAAGCTACTGTAGGGTCTGCTGTAAAGTGCAGTAAAGTTAAGTGTAAGACATGAAATCTCCTATTATGAACATAAATATAACTTGTAAACATACAATTTGTAATTTGTAAACAGTAGCAAACTGGCCTAAATTTCATAAACTTATACTGTAGATATGACTTTAGTTGTACAAGAATATTCACACCCCATAGGACATACTCTGATCTGCTTTCACACAAACACTACACTACCAACCACGATGCTCATCATTCATTACATATGACACATTTGAACATTTTGCACACCACAGAACTGTGAACTTTAAACTGCGACGTTGCACATCATTCTGCACATTCTGCACACTGTTTTGCCCATAACTGGACATGATTTCCACATTCCACTTCAACTCTTCTTTATTTTATTATATTTTACATATTTTTATTTTTATTTTTTTATATTATTATTTGTACATAATGTAAATTTTAAATAATTTTTTAGCTATTTTTTTTCTCCATATTTTTCTATATTCTAATTTGTAAAAAAAAAAAAAACATTATTTATATTCTCACTGAAAACATTTGCTATTTTTAAATTTAGTCAAATAAGCATTTTATGTCATATACTGTATGTATGTATGTGACAAATAAAATGTAAAATTTTAATTTGATAACCACAGCAAATAGTGCAAAATTCATTTAATCCTTCTTTCTTGAAAGAGGTAAAGGAGAGTTTATCTTTCTTTACATGAAATATCACCACAACAAAAGTCATCTTTGGGTATTATTGTAACTTACTTGCAACAATTCCAGGTTAAGATTATACCATCTTTGCAAGAATTGGCTTTAGTTTACAGATGCATTCAGTTGTTAAAGCATACAGTGAAATGGTACAATTCACTATTTGAGAAAGAAAACATCCATTACTTTTTGTTAGTTTTTATATTTGTTTAAATATATTTTGTATGTTTAAGCCCAACTCTGACTTTTAAGTGTATAAGAGATGTTCAGGTCATGAAGTCAAGTGTGGTAAAATGGATTGATGATAGGATAAATCTTTGATGTTTTGTCTTGGCTTATTTTCATACTACCTTTTTTGCATCCAAACTTGAGCTATTATCAAAGTGCATCTCTTTGCGAATAAACAATTTTGCTAATCTTTCCTTTTTTATATTAATAAATTATTTTAGTTGTAAAAATTATTAAATCAAATAATCCATTACACACATACAAAAATAATGCTTTCCACATGTTTTTATGAGGTAACAGTCCATTCACTAATTGTAATTCAGCTGTGTTAACTAACTAAAGTGCATCATATTCAGCACACACATTTCACAGAAGCTCAATTTCATGACTTCAATATACCATTTAAATTCTGTGCATTCTGCAAATCTAATAATTTTAGAGAATACTAACTATTATTATTTTTTATTATTTTAGTAATATTACATTTTACTTTTGTCTCAATATTATTGAAAACCACCATACACGGCAACTTATTACATTTGAAAGAAGAGGGGAAAGATTGTAACAGTCCACATTTTCTATCTCTATTTTTTTTTCATTGCTTGTATTTATGGCAATAATCTAGGTGCTTTTAAGAGATCTTGTTCTCTGTCAGATTTAGAAATGTCTCTGATATTTCTACTCAAGACAAATCTGGCAACCATGGAGGCATGGACTATGTACAGTACATCCAGGTTAGTTTTATAGTATGAGAAACCCCAAAAATTGTGTTATGTAGTACTACTATAACCATACAACAAACCACTGCAGAACAACAATTATGTGCATGGCACTACATGCAATCATGGGTGCGTATGAATAGTAACTTTTAGTCATGGTTCAGTTAATGGAACAAATGTCCTCTAAATACAAATTTGCACTATAGAGCTCAAAAAGCTGGTTATTGTATATATTCACAAATTGTTCTATATTTATTTAAGTACCCTTCTGTTGACCATTAAAATAAAGTGGGTGATTTATACAGACTTAATATTGGGAAAAATGTTGTAATTGGAATACAGAGATAGAAATGAAATGCACAGCAATAAAGTTCCCATGACTGCTATTCGTAAATGATAATAAAATACAGTATATTAAAAAAGAAATGCAGTAAACATACCCTTTGTGAATGTAAATGAGATTTTCAGGCCATATAATGAAATAGTGAAGTATGACAGACATGACATACTGTACATGACCATCAAGGGAATGATTAATGGTAGGAGATAGATTAAAAAAGAAGTAGATATGCTAATGAGAAAGAGAGTAAATGATAGTGAAAATGATGTGTGAAAAGCAAACAAGATAAGGTGGAGATTGAAAGCCAAAAAGAGATGCAAAAGCATGTACTTGTACATGTACTACATAGTACTTTTTTATGAACCACCATTTACTTCATGACATTTTCTGTATGCAGAGAAAGATCTAGAGATCTTTGTAGCCTTGTCTTATTCTTCCATAAACATGATCATCTGGCTTAAATCCATGCAAGACTTAAAGAAACACTGTGTAAGGAATATGATGCAACATTAATGCAACATTATATAAGGAATATTACATTATGGACTATGGTGCTATTATAAAAATAAAAAAAGAAAGAAAGAAAAAATATATACATTGGGGTTGACATGAATATTTGTATATTGTACTGTACAGTCTGGAGTGAATTATTATACTTTTTCTTTAAATTGAGTAATGAATAATGATGCACATTTTTACCACATTTTAGTTTAATATGGTGTCATGGGGCATCAATGAGGAACGTTTCTGTTATCACAAATGTATTCAAATTATAACAACAATAACTGAGTTACTCACTAATCGTCTCTCTTTCTCTCCGTCTCTTAATAATTACAAAAACTCTCAAGTTTTATTGACTGAGAAAGTGGGAACTTCTCTCAAGACTTTCCAGTGCAAGGAAACCTTAAAAAGAACACCCGGGACTCCTTCCATAAAGGTTAAATAAATGTCTTCTCCAAAAACAATTATAAATGATTAATCTTAGACTATGTGGCGCATCCACCCTATGAGTCCCTGTGCAAGCTACTAATAAACAATAAGGTATTGCAACCATAACATGAGATCAATCTTTAAACCTAGAATGATAAACAAGTACTGTAAGTGTGCTAACCTGAAGCACTGGGCTCTGGTCAAAGTTGTAAGCACTGGGTCTTCCTTCAAGGGTAGAAAAGGCTACGTTTCCTCCTGTCAGGGGAGAGATGTCACTGAACTCGTCGGTACAAAGTGCAGTTCTCTCTTCTTCTCCAGGCCGAATGAAGCCCTTGGAATCCTTCCCATAGGTCTTACGACAAGACGCACTATAGTACTGGTATGGCTGCCAGGGTGCTGTCTCATTTGTACGCTTGTAAATAGCAAAGCTCTCTGGACGGCTGGTGTAGAACTTCAACCGGACGTATGTGATCTCATAGGCTTTACCTGTAAAGAACAAACACAGTTTATTCAGAGGATTCAAGGAAGATATAATTTTGCAGTCACTTTAACTCAAATAAGTTACCACTGCCTCTCTTTTTAGTGCCATCTCTTTATTGGTCTATAGTACTCTTAATTTGATTGCCTGTGGTGACTGATTTTTATTACCTGTAAACCATTTTCAGTTCTAATGAAGTCAATGAAGCAAAGAGCTTATTTAGCTTCTACAGTTAAAAAAAAAAACTGTGTGATTACATAATTAGCCCAGAGCAATATTTGACTAATGCAGGCAAGTCATGTTCTTTACTAAGAACAGAAATAGTACAAGATTCTTTAAAAATGATGTAAACAAAGAAATACCCATGCCTAGAAATATTTCATTGTACCTGGTGGCATTTAATGCAGTGTATTATATGTGAAAGGTCTATTAGAAGTTCTCTTGTGGTACAAGCACACATATTAAGCTCCTCTTTACAAACTGAATCTTCAAATTGAGGTCAATGTAAACTAAACTAAAAGACTACATGTATTTGGACACCCGTCCCAATTAGGGTTGATTGTCAAGCAGATAGCATGTCCTGAAATATAACGCTATTCTGGGGCTAGTTTGGTTGTATTACTCTCGTGAAGGAAAAAAAAAAGTGGTGGTGTGTTTCATTAACATCATAGGTGGACATGGGTGGTTCACTCATTTTGGATAGTGGTTGCAGAGAAACGTTCTCTACTAGTCTGAGATGTAGAATGCACCCATGTCCATCACCCAATTCTGCTTGTTAATATTACAGAACTCTTCCAATTAAATATAGAAACCATCTCCTTATTTCTCTATCACCAAAAAACAATACTTCTGAACTTAAAATCAAAAATACTGTATCATTACACATCAATCACTGAATTAACCTTTTAAAAATAATATATTACAGTAGAAAAATAAATCACCCACAAAAGTAACATCAGCTTTTAACAATATCTGGAACCCATTATTTATTAATCTCGATTTATAACAGAAACCTGGAACTGAAACATTGCACATTGCAACAACTCCATTTGTGTATTCTGAGACAGTCCCAGAAGAGTTTGACCATTTTGATGTGATCTCTAAAATGGTATTCTAGCCTGCAGTCCTTCCCTTGACAGGATGTCTGTGCAGGCTAAGGGGAATAGGCTTTTTCTGGGACATCTGGTTGACCTGGCTGGTGGTACATTTACAGTAAACATTGCTACCTTGAGGGCTAAATCTCATTGGCATCATTATCAACACATAGTCATTGGGGAGTAAAGCATAAATGCATTTTGGAAGCCACTGAATGGTGATTGACATGAAACTCTCTTCTCCATTTGGTTCAGTGCTTTATTTTGTGGGTTTGTATCTCCATTACATCATCGTGTAGGAGGGTCATGTACAGTAGGTCACATCAGTGGTATTACAAATTGACAGGATTATGACTCACTCTTCTCTTAACCTTTAAAAATGTCATGAATTAAATTTTGTATGTTCACAGTAGACACCTGAAATAACAAAATTCTGTGTCACAAAAAAAATCATAAGGATGTGAAGACATCAGAAAATAAGAACTGCTGTAACACCAAGTGGGCAGAGAAAAACCTATAGAATGTTACAGTTGAAGAAAGAAAAAGATGGACCTAAGATCAAATTATATCAGCAGATAAAACAAGTGACTGGATTAATTATTTACAATATCATTACTGATACTGTCTTATTATGTTTCAGATTTTAGTCATAAAACTGAACACTGAAGTTCAGCACAGTTAAATTGTAATTTAGTCCACTAACTAGAACTCTGTAACCACGTCACCTTATAAATAAATCTCTTACATGATTTACAGAACTTTATTATTATTATAGTTACCCTTCAAACACATTGAAGGGCTTCATGGAATGTTATTGTTATCCATGTAAAAACTCTAAATAAAATATGTAGGGTGAGCAGGACAGATCTTCAGGGAGGTGCTACAGATGGGAAAGGAATGCAGATCATGGTAACTGTTGAGCAGTCTGATGTTTGAAGCCACATTTCAGGAGATTTAACCGTGCAGGAATGTTGGTAGGATCTAAAACCTGAGACATATTGCCCTTGTTGAAATTTATGAATACGTCCAAGGGTACAAATGGGATACCATTTACATCACTCACTCATGATCTATACCACTTTATCCTGTATACAGAGTCTTGGGGGGCCTGGAGCCTATCGCAGGTGACTTAGAGCATAAGGACCCTGGAGGTGCAAGTCACTAGACAGTACTAACCACTAAGCCACCGTGCTGCCGGTCTATTTCCATTACAAAACATCTAATTGTCAAGATATTTTGTAAATTACTTAAAACGTGTAATATGTATGGGGTCATAACATAAGCAGGAAGCAAGATACACAAGAGCTCCTTTCACACAACGTTTTAAGGGAAGAATATTGGGCTGTTATTGTGCATCTGTATTCTCTAATGGAAAGAACAAAAGGCAGAGTTGGGGGACATAGCTGTGATTGCCTTTGAGCGAGATCGGTAGCTTTAACAAACAATAAACAGCTAATCCACAGATATCTTATACAGAGTAGATCAGATGTTCCCACTGAACCTGATTATTATTAAAAGCTATAGTGGATCAAAAACAATGAATCGAAGGATCAATTGATCAGCAGTTTTTCAGCTCATATTAAAAAATATATATTGAAATGTTTCAAAGAGAAATTGACAGCACTGGGTTCACTGAAGCATTAAAAATTGATACAAGATGAAAGAACAACCTTTTCCAGACAAATCCCACCTTTTCTATTATTATTGGTTACAAGAATCTGATTTTATGTATGATTGACTAGAGCATGACAGGCTGTAACATAAGACGCAATCCTAGAGTGCAAAGGCAGATATAAATGCAGCACTTTTTTTAGTACAGTTAAAAGAGCGACCTGTGAGCAGAGTGCTGCTTTTGGTGAGTGATTTAAATGTGCATGGCGATCAAAAGCACCTCCCCACTCAATTCATTTGCCTTTTTTTATTAAAGCAATGGTGTGCATGAATTTGACACATTTTATACACACTTGAAATCTTTAATGTTGTGTTGAACATCAGACCCCTTCTAACTGCAGAGAGCTGATGCACTCCTTGAAAGCTTTGGACTGTCTCTGTCCCATTATAAAATTATACATTATATTACTAGCTGGACTAACATGATTACAAACTCCAATTTCAGTCTCGTTAACACAATTAGCATGGACTAACTAATGTCATGTAAACATACTGGCTGTGTGAATTACATGGACATATTGCTAATTGAGGGGGTCTTCTTATTACAGTGCAATGTCTGTGTGAAACAGATTTTAACAAAATGATGGCATGGTAAGACTTTGCACTGCGATGAAGACACCAGAATCCAGAACCAGAACCAATCCAGAAGACACCCAGAAGCTTAACATATGTGTTATAATGGATAGTTTTAGCTTAAAACAAGTACAAGACCACCAATGGTCATAAGAAAAACAGATCTCTTTCGATTTTCATTCAACAAATATTTATCACTGGTGCATCCACTGGTGCATATGTCATTGATAAGGGTTGAGAAGGCATATCTTAATTACAGTTGCAAGGGTTATTAAGTGCAAACGCACTGGATTATGATCGTATAATAATTTATAATAAAATTTCGACAGAACAAAAAGCTTGTATTGTCCAATCAAAGTATTAAAAAAAGTGTTTTGATACACTCAAAGGTGCACACTGGTACTGGTATCTGGTACTTAAAATACCAATACACCTCTGAATAGGACTAACAAAAAGAAAGCATTTGCATTTTTTTTTTCACTCAAGGAAGTATATGGTTATTTTTTGGAAATACAAGATGAGTGTAGAACACAAATGAGGTGATGTACACAGATGAGTGTAGAACACAAGATGAAGAACACAAATGAGTGGATACAGATAGACTCAAACATGACTACAGGTCATCATTAACAATGATGTAAAAAAGTGAATTTTTTTTTTTTTTTTTTTGCATATTTGTTGCATATTTGTCACACTTAAATGGATCGAATCATCAAACTAATTTTAATATTACACAAAGATAACCAGGGTAAATACAAAAAGTAATTATTAAATGATGAAAAAAATCTGTCCAAACCTACCTCATATATTATTATATATTTTATAATATTATATATTATAATATTATAATATTATATTATCTGAAATCGCCCCCATATGAAGACATATAAAATAAAAAGAATAAAAATTGGAATTTAATTAAATTAGGTGAAAGAAAATCATTTCACGTTAGATTGTCACCAACTGTTCTGCTGCGTTTCACTGTACTAAGTACCTGGGTTGACTGTTTGCCAGGCATCTCTCATGCTAACATGCTCTTCCACCTCTTATGCACCAACATGAACTGCCCAATGGCTTGTTGGAGAAGCAGGAAGGCCTGTGCCATAAAGAAATGCTTTCAGGTACACATAGCACATTTAGGAGAGTTTACAGCACATTGTAAATAGAGAAATACCTGATTGAGACTTGACATTTATACGCTAATAAGAAATAAATAAATAATTAAAACCTAACAGTATAATCCATGGCTAAAATTAATACAATTTTTCTAGCATGGATTATATGATTGCCTTTCTTGTGTAAATGAATTCACTATTTACAATTAAATAACTGAGATGTGCGTGCTTCCATGTTATGATAACAACATCTACCACTTGAAGTCTAAACACTAGTGTTTTACTACAGAAGGATGTCTAAACCTTGTTTACGATTCAGGAGACTAAACCATCCTGTATGTGCAATGAACTTGAGGAACTCAACTACTATATGTCTACATGTCCTAATTAAGTACTTTCAACCAGACAAAGGATTTCTGAGTGCCACCTCGCGGTATATGATATTATTTGAATACATAACCATCTAAACCACATTCCTGTCTGCCACTTATAGGAAGCTTTAATCACCATCAAATAAAATTTGACTAAGCTCCATCTGAAGCTAGAGTTTCACATCTTCCTCTACAGACATTTTATGAATTCTTATATATATTTCAAAGACATTTATCCACAGAGGTGCCAACATCACTAACAAGAACATCAGGCATATCAGGGAGGGAGGGGGGGGGGGTGAACTGAGATATTTTTTATATTTAAATATCAGACTTCAATAAAAAAAAAAGGTCATTATACTCTTATTGCTAAATTAAAGGGGGGAATTTTGAAAGAAATTAATCGTGTCAATCTAAATAATAACTATATACTGTATGGTATATAAATAATTATGTATTTTAAGTAAACTGAGACTGCATACTGAAAAAAGGAATGATTTAACAGTAATAAAACAGCATATACAAACCCATGATGAATAAGCAATCTATCTACATACAGTATAAATGCAAAATCCATTTTTTAAATTTATATTAATTAATTCATTCATTTATTTGTTAAGTTTTTTCATATAAAAAATGGAAAACTATATTTGATAGTTATATACATTATATTAAAAAATTGTCAGTATGGATAGGAAAATAACTTACTTATCATCTGATACAAAAACTAAATTATCATTTGATACCATCTAGCTGCCTGTGTTAATTTTAAAGGACGTTTGCCCTGCTAGTCATCACGGCATGTTTAAGATAATGCAAATGTAACTGTAGCTGGCTAAAATATTCCTTCACCTGAATTATCACCACATCCTTTTCTTTTACCCTATGAAGAGAATATAGACTACACTTACTATGACTGGGTCACAAGACTGAAGTTTGCAAATTCACAGGTCAAATTTTGCCTACATAAATTTTACACGAAGCAACACCTGAAGGAAGCATAACTCATAAATGTTTTGGTGGTTCAACATTGAATATCGGCACATCAGCTATACTTTTAGAGATTTGTGGGACTCTCTCTCTCTCTCTCTCAAAAAAAAAAAAAGAATTTCCTCTATTCCCTGAACAAATGCTCCTGAGACGATGTCTGTGAGCCTTGACACTCTCAGAGTTGCATAACAAGATACTTCTTTGTGTGAAACTTTCAAAAGCACTGCATGGCATCTGTCTCTCATATTGGTTTCTAGAAGGTCGCTGAGGGAAAAACTACAATGAAAACCAGATGGGTGAGGTATTCTTTAAAAGTGTGTTTGTGTGTGTGTCTGTCTGCTTGTGTGTGTGTGTGTGGGAAAGACCTGACCTGAAATCTATGCAATGGGACCTCTACAGCTTTTTGTGTTTGTCTTCTTCTTCGTAGTGTTTTGTTTACCATCTCTGACACACATGTGTGTGTTGATGCATGTCTGAGCCTAGGAAGTAATTTGTTTGGTTTGGAGGCTAAAGAGCTGACCACAGACCCCTGACTAGAAGCCATCCGGTGATCGAAAGGAAAAAAGTAGAAACAAAGATCAAAGAGACAGACATAATAGACTTCCTTTTATGATTTTCTGTTCAAAGGTTCATGTCTTGGCACCTCACATCAATAAGGGCCTGCTGCCACATGGTATTGCTCGTTTAAAGACAATGTTATACTATTCAGGATTTATCGAACAGTTGACATTTAGCTTTCTGTGAGCTCATTTTCGTAACCTTTTTCACATTAAAAGTAAAACACACCTTTAATTTTACAGCATCAGAATTCCAAGTCTTATACTTTTATACTTTGTCTGTAGAAGACATTTGGAAATTAATATCAAGCCCAGCCATTAAATATTATCTACTGTAAGTTAATGAGGAAGAATTCAGGCCTAGTTAGTATGTGCACTTATTATCTAAATGAATTAAAGAGAAATATACAGAGCAATAATTTGGACATGTCAAGATTTTCAAAAGCATTTAACCGTTGTGTGGTGTTCATATTTTTGTTACTCAGCCAGTGTTCTGGGTCTGCTGCATTTTGTAGTTTTTAATTCAACACAATCGATTTCATGTTAAAATACTCAACAGATGTTTACTTCATCCTGATTACAAGCAATATGTCAATATTTGACCTTTACCTTTATTATATCACATTCATGAATCAAAGTGCTACTCTATTTTTTAGGTATTGACTTTTTAGTATATAATGTAGTTGGGGAACAGTAATGATTTATAATCTGACTACAGTGCTAAACCCATTGGGGATTTAAATACAAATCTATATTTGGATTTCTGCAGCATTGGTTTGGGGTAGTGTTCATTGTTTAAGGTACTATGCAGTACTATTACTAAAAAAGTCATTTTAATTATTTTGTTGGGAATAAAATTATCCTGATGTTCCTGAGTTGCTGCAACTGCAGCAATAATTCACAGTGAGAATTAGCCGGGAGTGCAACTAACATATAATCACTGTGTGGACCTGTGTGCTAGCTCTAGCTGTGTGGCTTTGTGTTGTATTCCGATCTTGTGTCCCAAAACATATGCTAGTGTACTAAATAGTATGCCAGAACACTAATTGATCCAGAGCCCATATTGCAAAACTGAACCCAAGGTGGCAATGCACCAACGCGATCCCTGTCTTACCCAATACATGTACGGGATGCCAGTCCTATCTCAATCAATGGGGCCTATTGCGAATCATATACAGTAAGGTGCACAGGTTATAGTTTGGGACTCAGTGGACCAGGATGACCACGATTTTATGTTTTAGAATTGAATGTTTAAAATTATTTTAGAATAAATACAATACTTATTACTAATTTGGAACCTCCCTTCTCACTTTTGCTGTTTGCCATGACTCTGTCTTTACCAGGCAGATCACGCTTGGTGAAGTCACATCAAGAAAAAAATTACAATATAAACAGCATATGTGTAGAGAAAGGAAAGTAAGAGCATTTGCAAAGTATTAATATTTGAATTAATATGTCTAGACAAATATATAATGTGTCTGAAGAAAACATTACATTACATTACACAAATCCTATAATACAATTACTCTAGGCAAAATGTTACTCCAGTAAAAGTTCTCTATTTACATTTCCACTTGGCACACAGATTGTTAATAGAAGGTCATTTACTTAGTCTGACACCGATAAATATTATCATGAGCAGTCAATGTGCAGGTGAGTAATTTATATTGGGATGATTTAAATGGCTGTAAAACAAGATTATTTTTTTGCTCGTGGCTACCATGCTTTCTCTAAATAAAAGCAATAATAATAATAATAATAATAATAATAATAATAATAATAATAATAATAATAATAGTAATAATAATAATAAAATCACAATATTTTTTTTACCAAATATCTCAATAGTGTATCAATATCAGCACCCCACTCTTTGATGAAAAAAGGGCCATGTGTTTGGTGTGCAATAAATGTACTGAGATTCTGAATTGTGTGATAAAAATCCAGTATTTCAATACATCTCAATTTAGCAGAGGTAATGATGAAAGACAGAGGAAGATCTCGATAGTTATCTCAGTTGGATAAATTAGATCTGAACTCATTAGACCTGACACTGTTTTAGCATCATCAGCTGCATGCAAAACTAGTACAACTAGATTTTATTTAACCACATCACATGTTTACCATTTCGTGATATGAGAGCATTCAACTGATACACTTGTAAAACAACAAAATAAGTTGAACCAGATAGTTAACTATTGGCAATACATAAAACATTAAACTCTAAATGATTAAAATCTGCAGTCTGTGTTGCTGATTTTGTACAGTGTTGTAATGCTTTCCCTTCCTATTACTTAGCTAATTACCTGGAGAGGCACACAACACAATGGTAAAAACTATTTATTTCAGATTTTGCTGCTAATATTGCAAGTTAACATTAGATTACCCATTAAAGAAAATAACCACTAGCACAATAATGGGTTTACCTCTATGTTTGCTCAGGCTTAATGGAGAATGGCTTAATGGAGGCATGTCAAGAAAGCATTTGAAAATAAAAATTCTTCTGTTCCATAACTTTAAAAAAAAGTTATATAGGGACATGGGTGTTGAAGTTCAAGTTAGATTGAAGACTCAATATGCTTAATATTATAGACTGCTGTACTGCTCTTATAGTAACATTCTATGGTTGATAGGTAGATCTAATAGGTGCAACCAATACATTGGTTGCACCTGTTGGTTTCGCATATCAGATGTACCTACCTAGGTAAAGCAGCCAAAATAAAGATGGCACTATACCCTGGCTAGTGGTACCCTGGCTACTCCTAGTGGAGTAAAAAACAAAAAGTTCCTGAAAATGAAAATAATTACATAAGTAAAGATATTTTTTAAATGTACTTCAGTACATTAACAAATTCCTTTTTCTTTTGAAGTAGGTTTTGTATTCATTAATAAAAATACAAAAAAGCGAAGAAGCATTAAAGCAAGTTCAAATTGAGTTAGACTGTTTAGTGTAGGATAAATAGAATGGCTAAATTACAGGGGCTTTGCTGTGTGACTCTTCACAAAATTCCATGGAATGGCACATTTTAACATTTGGTTAGCAAATATTTCTTGTTTATTGATCTTGCAAAATAAAAGCTTTAGCCAATATGACAATATGACTACTCTCTTCATTACTTCCTATCCTATCATGATGACAAGTGCACAGTACACTGGGAATCAAGCAACATGATTATCAAACCAAAACTCAGTTCTTGCTTAAACATAGAAAAAATAGCAAACACTCTCACCCAAGTGTAATGTTAGATTCACAGAGTTGGGGTACTGCACTCCGTAGAACATCGACTGGCTTTGCCACCATGTAGGTTCATCATCGCTGTGGAAGTCATTTAGGTAGGTTGCATTGTGGTTTGTCTTAAGGTCTAAAGCATCACAATGGCGACAGGAACGTGTAGACCCTGTCTGCATGCAGTAGTCCTCAGGTGGAGAGCCACACATGTTTGAAACAATTACGGTACGATTGAAGGCGGCATTCTCAAATTTAGGCATACAAACACTTGGTATGCCTTCCTCATTGTGGCAGGAGTCCATCCCAGCAAAAACATAGAAATATGAGTGAAATAAAAGAAAAAGAATGTAGACAACAGAGGAAAATGTAGTGGAAAACATGGTTTACGCTGCAGTAACAGTGGTAAAATAAGCTAAATTACTACAGTGAAAAAATTTAGTGGACACAAGAAACAGAGAAAAGAAAAGGTAAAGCCTGCCTCAGACACATGAAAATAAATGTATGATTATTAACATCATATTTATTAATATAAACACACATTTAGATATATTGACATGCATGCTTGAGAATTTAACCATAATGTTAGTATCAGTGGCATGACTAAAGAATATGCATTACATAGAAATGAGTAGTGCCATGCATTAAAACAAACAGTTTTTTTTTTTTTTAGAAATATAAAAGAAGACTCAAAGACTCACATGCATGTTATAGAAACATAAAAAGATGTTAGAAGTTTTGAATGTTTCCCTTCAAAGTTTGGAATGTTTCCCTTGTTCTCATGTGGAGCAATCCTCATTCCTTCCTTTTTCCTGAAGACTCAAAAAACATGTTTCCCATCTACTACGTTCAGTGGGACGAGCACACACACACAGGCACAGATCAAAAGGAAGGGCAAATTAGGCAAGAGTCAGCATGATGGGGGTGTAGACGAAAAGAGGAGGAGTAAAATAAGATGAAAAATCATGGTAAAAAGGGCTAGAGGAGGCAGCGCCTCCTTTTTTGATGTGATAATATTGCAGTTTATGTTTTTGTAATATATTTTTTTTTCTTTATCAATTGTATAAATAAAAAAAAAATCCACTATTTACCAGATGCAGAAAGAGAGCTTTGTAGTCCATGAACGTAGTCCATCTGGTCGTCCATGAATTTCTTGCCTCAAGGTCACAAAAGACTAAGTGAAAAGAGTATGATTTACAGAAATTTAACAATGTTCAAATTTGTACATAAAACAGCATTAGCTATTGGTTATCTTCCAATTTAATTTCATATTTTATAATAATAATAATAATAATAATAATATTATTATTATTATTATTATTAATAATAATAATAATAATAATAATAATAATAATAATAATAATAATAATATTATTATTATTATTATCATTATTATTATTGTATTTTTTTTTTTAATCAAATTTGATCTTACCCCTGTTTGTTCCCATTCTTTAAGCATTTGTGAACATAGCAATCACATTTAGGTGCATTGTATGACAGAATAATGAGTTGGTCTCAGTCTGCTTCCAAGTGAAACCTTAGCATGCAGTGTTTGGCCAAAAGTAAAAATCACACTGCCACATTTCATTCAATCACCATTAGCTTCGATTACAGCACACAATGTGGTAGCCAGTTACTGTTTAAAAAATTATTTTAAAATGTTTGGGTCTTGGAATAGGCCTGGATCTTGGACAGTTTGTGTCTTGGAATAGGCCCAGAAAAAGGCCTCAGAGAACAAAAACTCAATTGATGTGATCAGATGGTTATTTAGCACTGTACATTCAAGTCATTAGCTGATTTCATTTTAATGCCACATAACATTGCTGAGCCTAGACCTGACCAACTGAAGGAACTCCAGACCATAACACTGCTTTCAGCATCTTGTACAGTGACACCTATACATGATGGATGCATTGCTTCCTTAGGGATCATTTTCAAATTCAAATTCAAATTTTTCTTACGTACACAATCATACACATTATGATATTCAATGAAATGCTTATACAGAACAAAAAAAGAAAAAGAAAAAGAAAAAGTAGAATAAGAAGATAAGAAGAGGCAAACTGCACTAGAAAAATATTAAATATTAAATCTACAAATATACCATATACAGTTATAATAAAAAGTCACTGCAAAGTATAAACTGTATGAATTATATGGGATGTGCAAAATAAAAAGAGGTATTACCGGGAAAGATATGGCATGTAGGTATGACATCAGCAGTATTAGTGAACCATGGAGTATAAAATGATAACGTGTGTGACAGCAAGAGTGATATGGAACATGTTTTAATGGACTGCTGTTTGTTTTTATGGTGTTTATGTTATTTGTATTTTTTCTTAATGATTATACCTTGCCGCTGATTTTTAATATTTGTCTTGCTACTGAGAGTTTATTGGTACATGACTCAGGATGACAAAAGTTTACTCATTTTCCACTTTTGAACATTTTTATGTCTTTTTTTCCTCTGGAAAGGCACTACAGGTGCTGTGGTAAGCACGGTGGTGTGAAAGTGAAGGCAAAGCTTTGTCTCTCTTCCTTACTAGGGAACCATAGGTGAAGTGATGAAGGGTTTGAGTTGAGAGGTGTGGAATGATGGGTTCAGAGCGCCGCAGGTAGCTGGAGCCGGTAGGTGACAGGGTTGATCCGGAGGGTTACACGGTAAGGGCCGATGAACCTGGGTGAAAGTTTACGGGAGTCTGTGTGAAGATGCAGATTTTTCATTGTACAACCATCCAGGAGGGTGTCGACGGCGATGTTGAGTGGCGTAGCGGGTGTTGGCACGATGGATGGCTGCTGTTTCTTGGTCCCACAGCCGCCGACACCTACGGACCAACTGTTGGGCCGACGGTACATCAACCTCCGGTTCTTGGTGGTCGAACATCGAAGGCTGGAAACCGTGGCATACCTCAAAGGGACTCAACTCGGTGGTGGACGAAACGTGGAGATTGTGAGAGAGTTCAGCCCAGATGAGGTAGTGGGCCCAGGAGCGCTGACGATTGGCGACGATGCATCTCAGATAGCACTCCAGTTGTTGGTTGGTCCGTTCCGTCTGACCATTAGTCTGAGGGTGGTACACGGAGGAGAGACTACACGTGGAGTTGATCAGATGGCAGAAGGCCTTCCAGAAACAGGCAGTGAACTGGGGCCCTCTGTCCGAGACGATGTCTTTTGGGAAACCATGTAGGCAGACTACATGTTCTAATACTAATCGACGATGGTCATGATGGTGTCCTTCCCTTCGGAGACCGGCAGGCCCGTGATGAAGTCAACGGCAATGTGTGTCCAGGGCCGACGGGGAACCGGGAGTGGTTGAAGTTCCCCCGTTGTTGACTGGTTGGTGTCTTTAGCCCTGGCACACACTGGGCACGCCTGGACGAATTCCTCAAAGTCCTTGGCCATGGATGGCCACCAGAAGGCAGAGGAATGGCCCCATTGAAGGACCTCCTTTCTGACATCACGGGGCATGTAGAGTCGTCCAGGCGGCACTCCTGCCGGTTCGATCTCCGTAGCCTGTGCCCGGCGAACCCTCGTTTCCAAATGCCAGCGGGGAGGTGCAATTCTCTTGGAAGGTGGGAGGACAGGTTCGGGGTCCGCCCGGTGAACATCCTCTTCATGTTGTCGAGAGAGGGTGTCGGCCTTAGTGTTTTTGGACCACGGGCAGTACGACAGATGGAAATTGTAGTACTCGAAGATAAAGGCCCACCGCGCCTGTCTTGGGTTGAGCTGTATTAGGTTACGGATGGTGATCAGGTTTTGATGGTCGGTCCAGATGATGAATGGCTCTCTGGTGCCCTGGAGCCAGTGTCGCCATTCCTCCGGGGCCCACTTTATGGCCAGCAGCTCACGATCCCCTACCCTATATTGCTGCTGAGTGGGGTCAAATTTCCTGGAGAAGAAGCTACAGGGACGTAGCTTCTGGTCTGGACCTCGTTGGGAGAGAAAAGCCCCGGTGCCCACATCCGAAGCGTCCACCTCCACAACAAATGGATTGCTTGCATCTGGATGGAGGACAATTGGCGCGGTGGAGAAGCGATGACACAGTTCCTGGACGGCTGAAATGGCGGCAGAATTGAGGATGAAGGGGTGAGATGATGGTCATGTCAGGGCGTGTTAAAGGTGCTGCAATGGTACTGTAGTCCTGGATAAAGCCGACGGTATAAATTCGTAAACCCAAGAAAGCATTGAAGTTGCTTGAGGGTCTTGGGTAGGATCCAATGACACACAACTTCCAGTTTCTGAGGGTCCATGGCCACACCCTGGGGCAAGATGACAAAACACAGGAACGTGCTGGACATGTTCGTCAACGGTACGGGAGTATTTGAGAATATCGTCTAAATAGATGAAAACCCACCGCCTAACATATCTCGGAGGATGTCATTAATGAACTGTTGAAAGGCTGCGGGGGCATTGCAGAGTTCGAAAGGGATGACCAAGCTTTCATAATGTCTTGTTGGGGTGATGAAGGCCGTCTTCTGCTCATCGCCGTCTCTGATGTCAAGTTGTAAGCGCTCCGTAGATCCAACTTAGTGAAAATGGTGGCGCCAGAGAGGGCATCCAAGGCAGAGTTGGTAAGAGGGACGGGGTAACAACGCCTTTTTTCTTCACAAAGAAGAACCCCGCGGCGGCAGGTGATGAGGAGGGCTGGATGGTGACGTTGTGGAGGGCGTTGGTGACATACTTCTCCATAGCTTGCGTAGAGTGAGTAGAGGTGGCCGCGGGGGGGGGGAACAGAACCCATCTGAAGGTCAATCGCCAGGTCGTAGGGGTGATGAGGAGGAAGGTGAGTGGCACGTCTCTTGCAGAATACTTCAGCCAGGTCCCGGTAGGCGGCGGGGATGGCGTTGGTGTCGACTTTGGGAGCCTCAGACACTCTAAAACATGTCCCCCCTGAGGCCTGTAGGCAAAGTTCGGTGCAGGTCGGGTCCCATTGAAGAATCCGGTTTTGTGTCCATGAGATGAGCGGGTCGTGTTGCATTAGCCAAGGGTGCCTGAGGATGATGGGGGGAGATGAAATGGGGGTGAGGTGAAACCGGATCTGCTCAATGATTAAAGTGATTGGTTGAGTCTGGGTGGTGATAGGGCTGGATGAAAGGTGCCGACCGTTGAAAGCTGTAATCCGAACGGTCTATGATAATGCCTCGAGTTCCACTCCCAGTTCTTTGGCATAGGAGGAGTCATGAAGTTTGGCATGAAGTTGCCAGCGGCACCGGAATCGATGAACGCCGTACTCCTGACCCGTTTGTGGCCAAACTGGGGGTGTGCTTGCACTGTGAGACGGGAAACGTTGGTGGTAGTGGCAGAGAGTTGGAGGGGGCCTGAGCATTTCTCGGGCGAAGAGAACGTCGTTCTCTCTCTGCAGAGGTCAAGGAGGCGCGTCCTAATTGCATGGAGATCCAACAGGTCCGATGGCGGTGGCAGTGGAAAAGGAGCGTGCTTCAGGAACTGAGAGCAGTCGTTGGTCTATTCGGAGGGCAAGTTGGATCAGCCCCTCAAAAGTAGCGGGAAGCTCTCGTCCGGCGAGTTCGTCCTTTATACGGGTGACCAGTCCCTCGTAGTAGGCCGTCCGGAGGGCGGGGGCTAGGGTCCGGAGGTCGGCTGTGTATTGGCTCATGGACGAATCCCCCTGCTGCAGGTGATAGAGCTTGGAATCGGTCTCCACCTCACCAGCAGCATTATAGGAGAGTGCTGTATCCGAATCGGAGCGAAGATCCGCCGTGGCCCACTCAGCTACCTGCCCTGACAACAACGAGATGAGAAGGGCAATGCGCAATCATTCAGTGGAGTATCTGGTGGAATTAAAGTCAAACACAAGATCCAGTGTGGTTAAAAAAACAGTACACTTCCTATCTGTGCCGTCCCATTTATCCGGTAAAGCTAAATACACATTGGAGGGGGGAGGGGGTGGCGGCGGCCTAGCAGGCTGAGAAGCCACCTTGTGGACCACCGCGTTCTCCTGCCACAGCACTGTGACCTCGCGACCTCACCGCACAGCTGCTCAATCAGCCTAGCATGTCCGTCCACAACGTCGCAGAGGTGAGCGTAATCCGCTGGGTTTACTGCTGGCTCAGTCATTCTGTCACACGACAACCGGAGGTGAATCAGAAGACTAGCAGTTAGCCCGTGTAGCGTGAATGGTAAACCCAAACGCGGAAGTAGCGTGAGCAGGCAGGATAACCACGCAACTTATTATTAGAAATCTCTCACACAGAGAGCTAGAGTTTACACAATTAAAACTGTGTTCTAAGTACACACACTCAATCAGGAAAGTGGCCCAAAATGGTGAGTACTCATGAAATCGGAGAGATAGCATCGGAGACGGCATCGAAAGACACAATGACTGAGCGATGTGCAGCGCCATTTTGCTTCCTTTTATGCTTTCTGAATCGCGACCGTACTACGTCCTATTGCCGGTCGCGGTGAGTGCACATGACAGAGACATTCAGTTGTCTTTTACTTTGTTTTATTGTTTTAATCTATTGTTGTTGACTGTTATTTATTTTATGTTGTTGTAGTTTTACGTTGCTTATTACTTTTATGTTTATTTTATATTTTGAGTCACTGTACACCACTTTGGACAATGTTGTTGTGTTTAAATGAATTTCATAAATAAAATACACACTGACATTTATGTGCAAATGTGCAGTGTGGTTGGTTGTCTGGTGTGCTCCAACACAAGTGTGAAACAAAGCAAGTCCAATCAGTTGAGTCCTATCTGGTGTTCTGGTTGAGCGCCCGAATAGCCTGCAGGAAGAAACAACAGAGAGAACAATCCAATTTCTAGGGTGGCTGAGATCCTTCACTATCTTCCTGTCCTTGGTCCAGCACTGCTTGCTGTAAATCGATTGGAGGTCAGGGAGCTTAGTGCGGATGCATTCATCTGATTGAACCACCCTCTGTATGTCCTGCATGGTGCTGTTCCCAAACCAGGTTGTGATGTTTCTCATCAGGATGCTCTCTTTGGTGCAGGAGTAAAAGTTCCTAAGCACCTTGGCGGCAGTAGGTTTTGTTCAATAAAAGTTCAATAACAAGCTTTGAGCTTTTGTTCCTATTTTTGGATTTCTCATCCTGACTTATTAAATTGTTCTTTACTTCAATTGTGTCCATCATTCAGGATTTTCAATTCGAATTGTGTTTCTGGATTTAAATGTCTTTTGGCTCCAAGTAATTTACCCTACCTAACTTGAAACATTTGTCTCAAATCACACTTTGGAACTCTGTGTTCAATCTGTTCCTCTGTGTTTATAAAAATCTATAAAATAACATCACTGAGTCTGCAAGTGGATTCACCACAGTTTTGTGCTATTCTTTGTGAGACTAGGAGCATTGAACAGTCTGGTAATATTACCATGCAATGGACAATTTACACATATGGACACATACAGTACAACCTGTGGATAATGAGTGGAATATGTGCTTTAGCACTACCTCTGACAGCTATGAATATTAGAAAATGGTCCTTTGCATGCCATTTTTGGTCAATGTTGATGCCTTTGAAAAAGAAGTAGGAGTAGCTTTCAGGGAAAAAACAAAAGTAACATCCATTTCAGACATAAACATGAACTGGACACAGCTATAATGATGGCAAGAGGGACCTGCAGGGAGTGAAATTGAGCCTGGAGAAATGGTACCATTGCATATAGGGGCACAACATCACTTTTACAGATCAAAGAACCTAGAATACATTAAGTCTGGTGAAACCTGTTCTTCAACCTATTTTAAATATATTCTCTCATACAGACCAGAATCCAACAACATAGAGGCAGACTCCCTGTCCTACATGTATGCCGGCCCCACTTCAGTAACCCTACATAAAGATGCAGATCTCTAGCATTTCTCATTTTCTCCTCTCTCACTTGCCCCCCAGTGGTTTCATCACATTCCTTATCCCTGGCATACAAAGGAGGGGGCCCCGCGAAATGCACCCTGCAGTAGCTATGTTTTCCCTTAAACCACCTTCTCCTGTTGTCCCAGGATTGTAATCAAACCAAGGCCTTGTTTAAGGTGGGAAATTGGGTACAAAAATGGTAATGGTACCATGTGTTTTTACAGAGATTACCCCATAGTGTCTATCATCTATCAAGAGGACATCATAGAAAATATGCTTATTAGTTCTTGCCTCACCTATACATTGATTCTGGGGACCAATTGGCTAGGGCTTTTTATGTTAATGTAAGGAATTTAAAGGGTATCTGGGACAGAAGAAAACATTAATCTGGCCCATGTCCCATTTGTATTGGCTGGGTATACAAATTCTTATTCTTGAATTTACACCCAGAGTGTTGATTTAACACTTTTAGAGTACATTCGTGACCATTAGGTCATATATAAACACTTGGGGTGTTAAATCAACACTGGGAATTTTGCAGTGTGGGCAAAAGTCTTAGGCACCATGTGTTTTTCAGTACAAACATTGTTATAGATTTTTTTTTTACATGACTTATTATAGAGTCAGTAAAAAAAGATTTCTGATTTTCAATCATCAGTATTCCACCAAAAAATTTAAAACCACAGAAAATATTTGTATGCATTATTATAATATTTGTAAGCATTATATATGTAAGTCTTAATGAAGAACTGAGGGTGGTTCTGCAGCATGTTCAGTAAAATGCAGTAGCTAGACTCCTTATAAATCTGCACAAATTGTGCCTGACAGGGTCCTTAAAGCATTGTTACACCAAATAATGACATTGAGTCAATATTTGTCAATAGTCAATAGTTCTTGAGAGGGGAGAGCTAGAACCAAACGTAAGACTCAAATTGTGCAACTAGTATTACATTGCTCCCTGTAGTGAGCACCTCTCACCGTCACAGACAGCACAGGTTTCCGAGTTGCAAAACATGTTTTCCAATGGCTTGTAGCATCTGTCTGACCGAGCAAATGGTCCTTGCCCTCCACTACTACTTGCCAGGGAGAACCTGGTGTCTACCTCTTTCAACTCACATCTACCGCCTGCCTCCATGCTTCTGTGTCAGAGTCTGCTTGTGTGTTTAACACTATGGCAAAGTGTTTTGGGTCCCGTAAGCTTCTCAGATGTTAACAATTCATGCTTATCTAGTCTTGGAATTTGGAATTTACAGTAAGTTTACAACTAGAGACAGACTATATATATTGTCTGTCTCTAGTTGAAGCACTCAGAGGTTAGAGAACATTAGTGAACAAACAGCATCCTGAAGCCCAAGGAACACACCAGGCAGGTCATTGATAAAGTTGTGGAGAGGTTTAAAGCAGGGTTATGTTATAAAAAAAAAAATCCCAAGCTTTGAACATCTTACAAAACACTATTCAATCCATCAACAATGAGTATGGTACAGCTGCAAACCTGTCAAGACATGGCCATCCGCTTAAACTAATAGGCCAGACAAGGAGAGCATTAATCAGAGAAGCAGCCAAGAGGCCCATGGTACTGTAACTCTGGAGATATTTCAGAGATCCACAGCTTAGGTGGGAGAATCTGTACACATCTGTCAGGTACTCCAAAAAATCTGGCCTCTATGGAAAAGTGGCAAGAAGAAAGACATTGTTGAAAGAAAGCTATAAGTCCCATTGGCATTTGTGACAAGCCACGTGGAGGACATAGCAAACATGTGGAAGAAGGTGCTCTGGTCAGATGAGGCCAAAATGGAACTTTTTGGCATAAATGCAAAATGCTATGTGTGGCAAAAAATAACACTGTGCCTGGCAGCATCATGTTGAGCAGGGAAGCTGGTGAGAGTTGGATGTAGCCAAATACTGGGCAATCTTAGAAGAAGACCTGTTTCTTCTAAACATTCAGCCAGAGCTACTATGAAATTGTTTAGAAAGCATATTCAAGGATTAGGATGGGCCAGTCAGGACTTCCAGTTAGCAGCCACAGTAGACGTGGTAGATAGATGCTCCGACAATTCTTAATTTCTTAACTCCTTATTTATCCATGGATGTTAAATTTACTCTTTAGGGTATTATGACTTTATACTTTACCCCACTGTCTTCTATTTTTGACTAGATTTAAAACTAGGGTTTTAAAGCAGGAAAAAAATATGACATTGCAATCGCTCAAACAGTCGAGGCTATTTCTGCACTGTTGCATAAACACTGTGTTAGCAGCTGAATTTAAATCCTCGTTTAGTTTACTGGAAACTACAGTACACTAGATGAAATTCAAGTCAAAGTGCAAGACCATGGCCAACGCTCACCTTCATGGATAACCTGAGTCAGTAGACCTAGAAGGTCAGAGCAAGAGACAAAATCTGCATATCCTGGGCCTTCCAGAATCTACTGAACGTGGACTCCCTACTGAATTTTTTTCAAAAATTTTGTGCGAAGTGTTGAGATGTTTGGAAGTGAAATGCTGCCATCCCCACCAGAGATTGATAGAGCCCACCGTATACCTGCATCCAAGCCCAAAGGGGTGTAGGATCTCCAAAGCCATTACTATGTAAGTTCTGTGTACATAGTTTATCTTTAATATGTTTTACACTTTTGTTTTAAGACTGACGATAGGCATTTCAGTATTATTTATGTTTACCTACCTGAGTCTTCTGTCAAGGAGAATGACTAGTTCTTTAAACTTTGTGAGCTTGAATGTTAAGTGTCTAAGCCATCCAGTCAAAACAAAGAAGGTGCTCTTACACCTTAAACAACATAACCCTGCAATTGCCTTTTTACAGGAATCTCACATTTGCACTTCTGATAATTCGTGCCTTATGTCATGTTGGGGCGTGCAGCATTACCACTATACCTTTCAGGCAAAACTAGGGGAGTTTCAATTCTAATTAACCCAAGCATCTCTTTTAAGCACCATAATATTATTAGGGATATATATGGTTGTTATATCTTTGTTTCAGGGAAATTATTAAATAATAATATAGAGGTGGCTAATTAATATGCTCCTAATTATGATAATTTTTTTTCTGTTTTACCGGATCTGGGCTCATACTCTCTCATACTAGGGGGAGACTTTAACTGCTGTTTACATCCATCATTTGACAGGTCATCTACCAATCCTATACCATTGAGTAAATCTGCTATGCTACTTCAGTCCTACTGTATCTCTGCAACTTTGGTTTCTCTGACATATGGCACTTCCTTCATTCAAAGAGAATGAAAACACCTTTCTCACATGTTTATCATACTTTTTCCAGAATTGATTATTTCCTAATAGATAATCAACTGATCCCAATGATTCATTTGTGTACTTTTCAGAGCATTGTGACAAATCCAATCATCTCCATGCCACCTTTGCTGTCATTGCTCAGTAAATTTAGCCATTTTTCAGGATATAAATTGAATTTGCACAAAAGCAAACTTTTTCTGGCTAAACAGTGCAGCACTAACAACAGAAATGTACAACCTCCCTTTCAAGATAGTGAAAAATACCAATCTTGGTATTACGGTTACAAGAAACACTTTTTTTTAAAGACAATTTTATTAGGTTGCTGAACCAAGCAAAAACTGACTTGCCCAAAGGTGCCGTCCATATCCCTGGTGGGCCGTATTAATGCCATTAAAATGAGTATTCTTCCGACATTTTTATATCTTTTTCAGTCTGTACCGGTTTTTATTCCCAAATCTTACTTATTGGCTTCAATTATATCATCTTACCTTTGGAAAGTTATGCATCTTCAATAGAACAAATCCCTACTTCAAAGGTCTAAAAGAGATGGTGGCATGGCTATTTCCAATTTTTGTTTTTACTACTGGGCAGCAAACATTGGCTTCTTTTGGGCATATTTTCATAACCAATCTGGGTGGAAATGGAGATAAACTCAAAAACCTCTCTGTCTCTGCACTTCTTGGATCTGCACTCCCTATCCTCTCAATTAAATCAATCAATAATTCTGTTATTAGGCATACCTTGAAAGTGTGGGCTCAGTTCAGGATGTACAGCGGTTTTCTGGGCTTTTCTCTATACAGTCCTTTACAATCTCTAATCATCTCTTCCAACCTTCTTTACTAGATTCAGTGTTTCAGGAATGGTACAGTAATGGCATCAAGCTTTGCAAAGATCTGTTTGTTGATCATAGGTTTGCATCGTTTGAGCAGCTTTCTGAAATGTTTAAGCTATCTCACTTTTTCAGACACTCCATTAGCTCTTCAATACCAAATTTCCCTGAGGCTCCGGATGCAAATATTATAGATAATCTCCTCTTTTTTTCCCCACAGTGTAAAGGCCTAATATCCACTATTTATTGTGGATTAATGGGTTTGAGACACACCTCAAACTTTAAACTTGGGAAAAGACCTCAATTTTATACTGTCAGATGTTACATGGAATTAAATTCTCAAGCTCGTCAACTCAACCTCCTTATGCACCTGCCACTCTTTATTACAATTTAAGGTTGTATAGTACACAAAGTTTGCTCATTTCTCCAAACTTAAGCCTTCCCGTTTCTATCCAGATGACGATCCTTCCTGTGATTAATATAAAAGTGGAGAGGTGTCTCTTATTCATATGGCCTAAATTTGGAGAAATTCTGGGGGGGATGTCTTTCAAACCCTGTCTGAAATGCATTCTTGAACCAGACCCTCTGATTGCTCTTTTTGGCATCACAGGAGAGGAAGATAAACGTCTAACACCAGCTAAACATTGTATATTTTCTTTTGCGACACCCCTGGTCAGGCGTTCTTTTTTATTTAACTGGAAGGATGCCATACCCACTCACACCCAGTGGCTCAGAGATATCATGTCCTGTTTGTCCCTGGAGAAGATACACTACTCAATCCATAAATTAGACTTGAAATTTCAACAGGTTTTCAACAGGCTTGGAGTCAGCTATGTTGGTGCTATGGGTGGGGTGGGAGGTATAGTGGTTTATAAGGGGTTTATAAAGTGCATATTTAAACACTATATGTTTACTTTGTTATATCCCTGATTAAAATCAATAAAAAAAATTTTTTTTTAATATTGTTGAAAAGAATGGCTCAGTCAAAGTCCAGACCTAAATCCAATTGAGAATCTGTGGCAAAATTGTTCACAGATGTTCTCCATCCAATCTGACAGAGCTTGAGCTATTTTGCAAAGATGAATGGGCAAAAAAAATCACTCACATGTACAAACCTGGTAGGGACATGCACCCCACACTTTTCAGCTATTTATTTTTGGGGAAAAAAAAGAAAACTTTTTAAAAAAAATTTCCTTCGCCTTCACAATTATGTGTTACTTTGTGTTGGTTTATTACATAAAATTCCAATAAAATACATTTACATTTGTGGTCATGACAAAATGAGGTAAAGTTCAAGGGGTATGAATATTTTTGCAAGTTGCTGTAAGCTTTCCACTGAATTGCTTGACTTTCTTGAAGTTGCGCTAAAAATGCACCAGATACAGTACCGTAGTAGCCCATAGCGTAAATGTCATAGCTTTTTAATTTTTCTTTCAGTCTATGCCATTATTAATGTCATTCTCCTCCATTAAAATCTACAGTCCTGAGCTGCTGGTGCTATCTACTGTACATACAGTACGTAAAGATAAAATACATGTATTACCCCTTATGTATATATAGACTAATAGACACCAATCTTTGTCAGAGCGGGGCCAACTAGTCCATTAAATATTGTAAAAGCCCACAGGAATCAAACCCGGTTTAGATATAAAAACAACACTACCTTCAAGCCCAACCATAAAGTCAATGGTGACTGACTAAGCAGAAAAGAAATCCATAAATGTTTTATGTTACTAAGCAGAGTTGTTAAACTGCACTTGCAGTAAATATTATTGATCAAAGTCCATGTTTGCTCTTACTGCATTTTTATGTATTATTATTATTATTATTATTATTATTATTATTATTATTATTATTATTATCAAGGGCTCAAGGGCCCAACAATGGTAACATAGTGGAGCTGGGTTCGAACCGCCGACCTTCCGGTCAGTAACTCAGGACCATAGCCCTGAGTTACTTCACTCAAATTGAGGTGAAGTAAAATAATACACTAGGAAAAAGGTGAAGTCCACTCCACACTGAGAGGGTCACAGTTCCCTCTGCCCAGTTCTTTAGAAATGTTGACACCTCAGCAACATCGGCATGGATAGAGATGGAGAGATCAATAATGCTAGGCTAATGGTCATAGACCACATACACACAACAGTCCAGAGCACTATAGTCAGTCAGGAAATTATCACACAATGATTATGGCGTACGTTTATGGTCAGAGAAGCTTCTCTTTGCATTGCAGACTTAATCTGTAATGTAAAATTAAGTTAAGTCTTTATTTGTCACATATACATTACAGCACAGTGAAATTCTTTCTTCACATATACCAGCATAATTGAGAGCAGGGTCAGCCATGATACAGTGAACCTGGAGCAGGTAGGCAACCTGGGTTCTGAATTCACTAAGGCTGATGGCAAGCATCTTCAGCAATTCATAGCACTTGTTTCCTGTTCACAAGCTTCCTTCGATACCAATACTCACTGGTTCACTGCTGTCTTAGGTCTCCACCTCTCGCGACCTAATTTCTTCTCTTGCTCAACTCCGTGCCTCTCTTGCGTGCCTCTCATTATAACATTCAAACATTAAAATGCACACCAAGTCATTTCGTTAAAAAACAGTAAAATACAGTATCAATAAGGAAAAGAGAGCAAAAGTGGTATGCTGAAAGTAATTACTTCCTATGTCATTGCAAGTGTCTGATTACTGGCATTAAAAAAAGGATAAGTTCATTGAATTAAATAGCTAAATGTTGGGATGGCAATTCACGTATGGGAAAAGGGCTCAGGCACCTGCAGGGGGATGCAATCACACTATTATCTAATTATGCAGTATTAGTATTATATGTACGTAGGATTATATCAATTTTAGCAGATAGAAAGCATACTCAGATAAACAAATATTCAGTTTCAGCAAATATTTCAGTTTCTGTCAGACAGCTGGGTTTACTGTGCAACATAAATGATGCTGACTCAATAGTTGTTGCTCAGTGAAAAAAAAAACTGTGTCTTTAAAACCATCCTCAACCCAGTGCGTGTGTTGATTCATTTTTATTATGTAAAATACTTCAAACTAGATGAAGCCAATTCTACAGTCAACTGCAACGGTGTAAGGCTACTTTGGTAATAAATTACAGTCACCAAGTAATTTATGTTAAATATATTTTTGTCTTTTGTAACCCATTCTTGAACCATGGCATTATGATTTTTGTTATGCCCAGAGCTGTGCACAAAAGCCTGCCTTGTTGCTGTGGGTTAGACATTACTATACATGCCCAATAACTAGTGCCTGTCAGTAAAGCATCCCAGTTCAAAAAGGCCATTCCTTCTCATTTTTGAATAGAATAGTCAAACATGGATGAGTATATAGATAGACATGAGCTTCCTTCTGTGACTATAGAAACTTATAGCTTCATATGTCAAGCTGAATATAAAAGAAATTATTCATAAGGCATACAAGCACATGAACAAAAAATTATTCACAAAAATCCTGTAAATTCTTAAAACTGTTCATATTAACCTGTGCTTGAGTGCCCATAAATGTATGCATAAAAAGTCTATGTAATGTAAACCTCACCTAGAATGAAATCAAATCATATACTTACACAGAATACTGCATTATAATATATCACTGAATCACTCACTCACATATCGTCTATACCGTTTTATCCTGTAGGGGCCCGTAGTGACTAAGAGTCTCAGAGCAAGAAATCGGTTCTAATTAGCCTACTTTTTGGTCCTACTTTTAGGAGTAGGATTACAAGCACTTAATCAACATTCTTAAAATAGGAAATCAATCTCCAACGAAATGTAGGAGAGCGCCGGTATTGTCTTAACTGGTTAGGAGTAGTGAGGAAATGCCATTCAGGCAGAGACCCACATGGAGGAGAGGTGTTTTAGTAATACTGAGTAACACAGAGCTCATAAAAGATACTTTTGGAAAAAATCTAAACTTTTTATTCAACACATCGCATGCTGTATTTAACTGGTTAATTAACATAATCATTCCGTATGTTGTTTCTGCAGATGTCTGCTACTTTACGTTTTTTTTTTTTTTAGTAACAGCGAAGATGCAGGTTTGAAATAGTAACACAGCCGACAATGTCGGAAATAGTAAATCATACTTTTCTCTTACAGCACCACAGATCATGCACAAATTCTTACATTTTGCCACACAGTGAAAACCAAACTGCAATTATTGAGTTGTGGGCATCATCCATGGCACGCACATTAAAATAATAGTATTAATAAATACATTTTATATAGTTATATAAAATTATTAGAGGGTACATAAGTTTTTTTTAGATTCCCTTATATAAGCAGCAGTTTATAATTTCATTAAGATGGCTGTTTTCACACTCCTCAAGGGTACAGTACGTGTGGCAAACTGGCAGGTGGCATTAACGCTACGAATTACCTCCACTCAGTCTTTATCTTAAAGGTAAGAGTAGAGCAGAATTTTTTATTATTTAATAATTTAATATAATTTCTTTTTTTATATAATAGATCATCTAATCTAATATAATTTTATTACCCCCTCTGCAAGGCATTGTTATGCTAGCCCCTTTAGAGGCAGTAAAGAGTAATCCTAATAGTAAAACATAGAAAGACCTTCTAGACAAATGTTTGCAATATTTTTTTTATTTTTGACCCCATTATCTTTTTAGTTAGACTAGCCACTAACCAACTTCAGGTAGTGACAACATGCTAATAAATGCTTGCTTTGAGCCCCCTCCTCATTTTTTCTAACTACTGCTCATGTGGTGCCTCAGGGCACATATGGGGGAAGGTGCTATTCAGTCTATTATGTAAACATTATAATTTCAATGTTTTGGAAATACTGTAAAGACTAAGCTTTAATATATTTAATAAATTTATTTATTTATTTTCTCTTACTCTCTTTCTCCTCTCTTCTCTCAAGTAAATCTTTCTTATTTGACTAGCTCTGAAAATACCATGCATTATACAGGGCAAATTTGGCAAATATTTGCCTCTTTCAAAATTTCCTTTTGCATATTTGTCTTACTTAAATGATTATTATCAAAATAAATTTTTATATTAGGATAACCCGAGTAAATACAAAATGCAGTTTTTAAATGATTTACTAAGGTAAAAAAAGCTGTGCAAATCTACCTCTCCCTATGTGAGGCCCCCATCTGCGGGCCAATCCTGCATCAGTTAAGATCAGTGTTCATAATTCAACAATAAGAAAGAGACTGTACAAATATGACATCCTTGGGAGAGTTCCAAGGCAAAAGACACGGTTGAGACCCAGCGCCACGTCCACTGTAGATGGAATCTCTGAAAGAGCCCATGCCTACAGAACAAGACCTCAACCGGCCAGCGGTGTGTGGCTTTTGAGCCAATCACTGTTGCCTTAAGGGGCATGCAGCAGTTCCCACATGCTGGGTCTGTGTAAACAGAGCTCCACTGCTAGACACAGGAAGTCCTGCCACCTTGGCTTGCCCCACCCGATGAGTCACCGTGCAAGCTGCTTCCAGTCATGTATGTTCACAGGGACAGGTGGGAGGTTCCTGCGGCGCATATCGTGGTCGAGGATCACCATGTTAAATATACAGTAACCATGGGCATCGTGCCTGACCTACCTTTTCCTCTAATTTTAGGTAGAGCCTGGCCTGGGCCATGGTGTGAAGACGGAAGCAGAATTTGAGGCTAAAGCTCCCTCTTATGCTTCCTCTAACCCAATAGGCAAGTGAGACTTTGCCCAGCTACAGAGAGAAGACCCACACTTAAAACACTGTTGGGAACAAGTGCTGAAGATTGCCCCCGCTGCCCCCACCCCACTAATCCCTTGCCTATTATCAGCATCTTGTTCAAGCTCATCAGGATGGATTTTGTCGGGCAACTCTCGAAATCTGCAAAACAACATGAATTCAAGAATCATGGTAGACTATGCCATCAAATATCCAGAGCCTGTGCTGCTCCACAATGCCATGTCACGGGATATCAGGAGAGAACTGGTGTACCTCTTCAGCTGCGTGGATGGAGTGCCTCAACCAAATGCTTATGGGGATGTTACGGTGAGTAGTCACCGAAGGGGGACACAACCAGGACCAGATGCTCCCACATGTTCTTTTAATAGTGGGGGAAAAGCCACAAGCCTGCAACTGGCCAGAGGCCTTGCGATCTGTTTGATATGAATCCCAAAGCCCACCATCATCCCGCCAACGCAGAGATTAACAGCATTCTGGAAAATAGCATCATAAAGGAGTCTACCAGCCCCTGGTTCAGCCCCATTGTGACAGTACCAAAGCCCAATGGGTCGATCTATACTTGCAATGATTTCAGAAGGCTAAACTAAATCTGAGTTTGAAGATACCCGCTGCCATGGGTGGATGCTTCTGGTCAGAAGGAGAGAAAGAGCTTTCTCACAACTCAAGGTCTGACCAGTTCCCTGGCCCTCTGAAACCCTGATTTTGACCACCCATTCCTGGTCCATACGGTCGGTCTTGTCCCAAGACATTGACAGCAGGAAACATCTAGTCCTGTACATGAGTAGAAAACTAGTGCATAACAGAAATATGCTACTATAGAGAGGGAGGCCCTTGCTATTGAATGGATAATAGAAGAGCTCAGATAATAACACGTTCTACAATGGCTGGCAAGAGCTAATGACAATAACCCCTGTATAACATGCTGTTTTCTCTCACTGCAGGACTTTTCATTGTCTGCAGGACTTTTTCAACAGCGTGCTTCCCCTGACCGTGACAATGAAAGGTCACATCCTGACTGACTTCTTCATCCAGACAGCTCCTACTGCTCCAGGTTGCCCAGCTGGGCTGGTACTGTAGGTGCATCACAGTACTTGTGTGTGCCAGCGACAATGGTATATCACTTGTTTCTCTTCACTATGTAAATAAAAGAGCATTTTTCCTTTGGAATCTGGTGTCCATGTCTGATGGAGGAAGAGAATGAGTTGACTGTCATCTGCATAACGGTATGAAAAGAGATACAGAAGAGAGACAACAGAGGACAACCAAGTAATGAGTCTTGTGGGACACTTTCAGTGGAGAGGCTGTGTGGGGCAGATGTGGATGCCCTCCATGTCACTTCATACAACTGACCTTCTACAACAAAACAACTAGTTTGAGATTTATATTCGCTTATCTTTTTTGAACTACACTAGAATACCCCATCCCACCCCCACTGTTAAAAAAAAAAGTAACTCTAATTTTTAATGAGCTTTTGTCCTTGAAACTTTTACTTGAGTAGATTTTTATAATGGTAACAGTAACAGTACTTGTACTTCAGGACAAAAGTTTATTACTCTTTCCACCTCTGCTAATAACCAAAAGCTATTTCTAAAGTTCTCAACATTAGATCCCTTGCACCTAAAGCACTTATTGTTAATGAAATGATCTCAGATTATAGTCTTGATGCACTCTGGCATAGACCAAATGAATATATTGGTCTAAATGAGTCTACTCTGTCAGGATATTTCTAGAAGTATGAGCCCCATCAAAATGGTCATGGAGGTGGTGTTGTAATTTATTACTATTTCTCAGAAAACAGGGCCCAGGTTTAACTCCTTGAAGTGCTCATCCTTAATGTTGAATTCACTAAGTTACATAATAACCGTGCATAGGCTCCTGGGGCCCTAAGTTGATTTTCTTAAAGGGTTTGGACATCTACTGTCAGATCTATTGATTAACTCATGACAGTGTTGATAGTAGAAGACTTTAACATTCATGTAGATGATGCAAATGATGCCTTAGGACTCGCATTTCTGAATTTACTAAATTCCTTTCGGGTTAAACAAACCATTCATAGACAAGCTTATCTTTTTTCAATCATATGCTAAATTTAAATACATTATTAGATGTCACTAATAGAAATTTTATGATTAATGAATTTCTTCAATGAAAAAATGTCTAGTATCAGGAACAAAATAATTGATGTTCAACCTCTGACAGCATCCCATGATCCAGTCCAGCCTAAAGCTCCACATTTAGATTTTCAATGCTTTACAGGTATAGGACAGGATAAGCTATATACACTTCTCACCATGGCTAAATCAACAACGTGTTTGTTAAATCCAATTGCAACTATATTACTAAACGAAATGATAAATACAGCTTAATATTATATAGATTAATTCTGCACTATATTACAATACATCCCTAAATCTCTCAAGTTGGCAGTCATTAATCCTCTTAGAAAACTAAATTAGATCCTAATGAAATACCAATTTACAGATTGATTTCAAAACCTCCATTTATATAAAAAAAATATTAGAAAAGACCATGTCAGATCAAATATGCCCTTCTTATAGGAAAATAATTTATTTCAGTCAGGTTTCAGGCCTCATCATAGTACAGAAACTGTGCTGGTTAAAATTGCAATTTAGCTTCAGATCAAGGCTGCATCCTATTTGATCTTAGTGCTGCATTCAACACTATACAGTAGATCATGATATTCTCGTACATCGCTTACAAAATCACACAGGTATTCAGGGACAGGCATTAAAATGGTTTAGATCCTACCTGTGATCAATACTATTTTGTAGATCTAAATGGAGACTGTCCTGTGTAATATAAGTTAAATACAGGGTCACATAAGGGTCAGTTTAAGGACCTCTGCTGTTCTCAATATACAGTACATGGTTACATTTGGGTAATATTATTAGAAGACATGCTTCCATCCGTATGCTGATGATACTCAGTTATGCATCTCATCAAAACCAGCTGAAATATCCAAGATTAACTGAGTGTGTCAAAGGAATAAAAGATTGGATGACCAATAAATTTCTCTTACGAAATTCAGATAAGACAGAAAGATAACTTATTGGTCCAAAAACAAGTACACAAAAGCTCTCACAATTCAGCTTGCATTTAGAAGGATGCACTATTACTACCAGCTTGACAGTGACAGACCTGGGCATAATATGAAACAGCAACTTGTCCTTTGAAAATTCTATTTCCAATATTACAAAAGCAGCTTTCTTCCAACTTAGAAATAATGTTGCTAATATCATGAACGACCGCTACGCTAATTATTTTCCACCTGGTCTTTCATTTTTTACCCATCCTGAGGCATCTCGAGATTGTGCCAGCTCCAGTGGACAGAGACCAACTATACTATGCAGACAATGATATAAATATGATTGTATGAACAAAGTTACAGTATGTCAGAATGGGAAATTAATAAACAGATGTACATTATTGCAAGAGCTGGTAAAGTGTGAATTGCTCATTTATCATGTTGACAGTTCTAGCGCTTCTGTACTAGATCCCAAGGGTGAAAATATAATAACTTTTTTGTTTATTTTTTAGTTATAAATGTATGTGAATAAAACTTGTGGACACTCCGCCTCGTGCAATAAATCTCCTGGGATGGGCTCCAGGCCGCCCATGTCCTTGTATAAAAGATAAAGTGTTTTAGACAATGAGACTAGTACAGTTTAGAAGAAAAAGAGTGATAGATTATTATAATTGTTATATTTCAAAGCCATTTCAGTTGTAATATACTTTAATATGTGTTGGAAACCTCGTTTCCACCTATACCAGGTAATCCAATTTTCTCTGTGGTCTAATGTGTAACAATTCCGTCTAGATGAAATTTACTGAACAAAACCATACTGTATTTGTATACTGTAGGTGCACTCCTGAAGAGGAAAGGCAAGTGTGTATCTTAGGTAACCTAAAATAATCATACAAAAAGGCCCCATTCACATAAAATGTTATGCCCCATTAATCGAAATGCATTGCATTTATACTTAAATGTAGGTTTTAACAGGGTCTATAGTCCAGTAAGATATAATTAAAATAACCTTTTAATAGTAATGCAATCACAGGAAGAAAAAAAAAACTTGACCAAACACTACAGTGGAACCTTGGATTACAAGTAACTTGGTCTGCGAGCGTTTTGCAAGACAAGCAAAATGTTTTTATAAACTTGTTAAACGAGTGAGTTCTAGTACTCTTTAGCAGTACGCTTTGTCTGCCGAGCGTCACATGATCACAACTGAGCCAATGGTTCTTCTCTTTCTCAAACATGCTTCTAGAATGCATTATGTTTGCAATCCAAGGTTTAACTGTACTAAAAAAAATTCATGTAGAGCATATATGTAAAATTCTTACTAAACCTTTTTGCACTTGCATAAGAACCTTGTCATATTTTTTGCATTCATCCTTACAAAATTTTATATAATATGGATCATTTGTTCTGGTAATCAAAACTCAGTTTCATGAAACAAAGTTCAAACATTGCAGAAATCAAGCCTTTTATCAATCATGCCTTTTACAACTCTCATAAGTTTATGAAAAAAAAATTCTTTTTTTTTAAATTCACTTTTTCAAAACATATTGCGAGGTTATCTTCATCTCAATCTAAATTATTCTTTTGTCTGTTTAATAATTAGCTACTACGTTGATTTCACTATATGTGAAATTATTGTCAAGTCTTTAAAAGATTTAAATCATCATCATCATCGAACAAACATTAAATTGCTTGGCTCATATACATTAATCTTTGCAAGCATGCAAACACCTAAAATCTTCTTCAAAAAAATTAAGTAATAAATCTTGACTACAGATTGTTAATGTTGTATTCAGAGTGTGACATAGCTAAACCTTCAATATCTTAAACTTTCGTAGAGTCAAGTACATCATTTATTAATTATTTTACTGATCATTCTGAATGTTAAACTATAATTGCTCAGGTACTGTAAACAAATCTTGTGATTTGCTTTGAGTGGTGTGTTTCAGATCTTTCACCATCAGGCAACCAGGTCAATCAGGGTTGATCAGGTCACAACTTGTGTCCAAGTACAGCTTGCAGACCATGGGTTGTTTCATCTGATCCACTCTCTTCTAGACCACTATCTAGCTACTTCTATGATGTCTTTGATTATCCCAAATTCTGGAAAAGTTGGGACGTTTTTTTTTTTTTAATTTGAATAAAATGAAAACTGAAAGACTTTCAAATCACATGAAGCAATATTTTAATTGCAATAGAACATAGAGAATATAACAAATGCTTAAATGGAATTATCCACTAAATGAGCTCATTTCAAATTTGATGTCTGCTACAGGTCTCAAAAAAGTTGGGACGGGCCAACCAAGAGCTGAAAAGCAAGAAATTTTGAAAAGATTCAGCTGGGAGAACATCTAGCATCAGGTCTATAACATGATTAGCTACAAACGTGATGTCTTAGAGATCCAGAGTCTCTCAGAAGTAAAGGTGGAGAGGCTCTCCAATCTTTGAAAGAGTGTGTAAAAAGATTGTGGAAACTGGATATTGTATTAAACAAATAAAGAACACTGGATGTGTTCATACACTGATTAACTACAGTGTCTCCTATCAGCAGCACAGTTGAACGTGGTTGATTCCCCTTCGCAAATCAAGCAGCGATTGACAACACTCGAGCCCATGAGTGACGGTGCTCTAAGCCAATGAGTGATTGACAGCACCATAAGTCATTGAGTGATTGTCCCACGCTCTGATCCAATGACATTTGCCATTAAATAATGCCAAATTATGTTATGGGGCAATCATATTTCGGGAATGCCCCCAATGCCCTCCATCTAGAAATGCCCCCACTAGCATCAGCTACATCAGTGGTATTGCTAGTTTACCATGGCCTTCAGGAAGCTGATAATATTCTCTAGTGTACCTCATACTGAACTCAGGTCTGTGTATTTCATATACAGTGGATCCTTGGATTGCGAATAACATGGTTTACGAGTGTTACGCAAGACGAGCAAAGATTTTTAATAAATTTTGACTTGAAAAATGAGCAAGTTATGGTTTACGAGTGCTGAGTATCATGTATCACGCATGCGCTCTTGTTTTAACACCGAGCGTCAAGTGATCACAACTGAGCCAATGATTTTTCTCTCTCTTGCACTACGGAATTATGGGTAATAGTCTCCCCTGCTGGGCCTTAGTGCTTGTCTCTTACTCTGTCATTTTACACTGTGCCCCACACACACCGACACACACACACACACTCTCTCGCCTTTACACCCCCCCTTCCCGGCTTCACACACACTTTCTTTACACAGAAACTCTGCTCTGTCACGATTCTTTTCAAAGGTAAGGTGCTGGTTCATTTGTTTTATTTATTTTTTTACTTTACAGCAGTGATTCCGTTAGTATGAGGGATTTTTTCCCCTGTTAAAACAGTGTTTCCGTTGTGTGTGTATTTGTTGTGAAACTTGAAAAGTCAGGTGGGGGTGGGAGGAGGAGTTTTACTGTTTAAGACGAGGCGAGCGAAGGGGCTAATGCCACACACACATACAAATACACGGCACCTGCACGCACAAACGGAAACACTTGTCTGTCTGGATTTATTTTTACTTTTTTTTTTAAGGTAAAGTGCAGGGTTAATTTGTTTTATTTTTACTTTATATATTGTATTAATTATTTTTATGTATTTTGGGCTGTGGAACAAATAATTTGAGTTTCCATGATTTCTTATGGGAAAATTTGATTTGGTTTACAAGTGTTTTGGAATATGAGCCCACTTCCAGAATGAATTATGCTCGTAATCCAAGGTAACACTGTATAAAAAAAAAATTGGGAGTGGAAGAAATATAGTAAAAATTAATATGCAACTTACAGGCCAACTGATTTTTATGACTTTAGTCTATATCTAATTCGTATTTATGTAAGTGTCCTAAATATAGATCAAAGGTATTCAGAGAAAAAACTCCATTAAACTTAATCCCTGATGGTACTACAGGCTAGACCGGCTAGTGTAGTTGGGCATAAACACAGAGGGGTTTATGAACAGAAATAGTCTTTTATTTACAAACTCAAAAAACAGACACAAACAAAGAAACCAAAACAACAAACTCAAACTATAACTTAGGGCTCAGGGCTACACACAGGTTCTTATTAGCAGACATGGGGCTACGAGCTGACACAAGGGGCTACGAGCTGACACAAGGGGACATGGAGCTGGAACTAACTAAAGACACAAAGGGACTGGAGACGGGAACTAGTGACGGGAACTAGAGACGGGACAGGACAATACATGGCTAGAGAAACTAAGGGACGAGACAGGGTTAGAGACAGGACGAGACAGGGCTAGACTGCATGGGTTAGTGGTTAATTGGATTAGTAGCTACACTGAATATTGATACGCTGAATTATGACCGAACCGGGTTAGTATCTAATAGGATTCGTGGCTAACCTGGTTAGTACTGACCTACTAGGGAGACCTGAACACAAAAGGTAAGGCACACATAAGGCTAATCTAAACTAGCGGCTAAACCTACTAGCGACCAAAACCACTAGCAGTAAATCCCACTAGAGGTTAGCCTACTGGAGGCTAACCCTACTAGCAGCCAAGGCCTGCTAGCGGTTAAGCACACATGTGGCTACACACATCTAAACAGGCAAGGAACAGTACATACAGAGAACTAAACAAGAGGAAGACCAACACTGGGGACACACAAAACAGTGCTTAAACAGGAGGAAACACAAGGAACAAAAGGAAAACCAATAATAGAGCCATCTTGAAAACAAAGGTTAAACAATATACCTAGAATATAAAACTCAAAGAACTTAAACAAAACCAAAAAGGACTGCCCACTTGACAGTGATATATTTACATATATAAAAACATATATACAAACAAAAAAACAGTGCCCTCTAGTGGAGGACCCTCACAAAACTGACAAATCCATGCGTGAATCTGTGGCTCCAACACGTGTTGCTTTGTGGTTAATACCACGATAATAATAATTAATAATAATTAGTTAATAATTAGTATTGACTATGTAGAAAAAAGAAATAGTTTTGATTTCTACCCACATCTATTTTTTCCCTGCAGACACAATTATGTGTTTGTGTTGATGAAAACAATGCTTTAAAAACATGTCTCATCTATGGGAATGTGATAACTTGTGAACTTTATATTTCGACAAACACGTTTCAGTCAGACAGAATTATGGATGGTTTTGAATGTGGTGCTTCAAGAAGCTTGCCTGAAAATCTATTTACCAAATTAGTAATCAATCAGTCAACCTATAAATTTATGAATGCATGCATACATAAGTACATCACTGCATAAATAAGTTAACAAAGAAGTGCAAATGGCCTTGGAGGCTGAAAAATATACTGACACTTTTTACTAATAACGTCAATTGATCATATATTATTTTTATCATTTGCAAGAGTACGTGTGGATTTGGAGGGCCTAGAGGCAGAACATTTTTTGTTTTATCTTCAAACAGAGCTGGAGTGGAAGAGTCATTGCTAACATGTATCATATAAAAATTTAAGTAGTAACTGAATGCTGACAAGGCATTGTCCATTTCACATTTATATATATATATATATATATATATATATATATATATATATATATATATATATATATATATATAATTTATGCCATTATTATACCATGCAGCTTTGTTGTAGTTACAAGAACTTAACACTGCCAAGATACAGTATACAGTAACAGCTTGAAGATGGCTGTTAACATTAGCCTCAACATTGAAATTCAGATGTAAATTCTAATTGAATTTTTCTCAATATTTCACATACACAGCCATACATGGTATAATATGCAGTGAAATCCTTATACAACATGACCTAAAGAAAAGAAGGGCTTCTCTGCAACAATGATTTGCACTAGAAAGAAAGAAAGAAATAGAGAAATAATAATATGAAATAAAAGAAAAATATACAAATACAGAAGTGTATGAGGTATTGAGTGTATAAGGTATAGAGGATAAATTACAGCTGAGTGCAGTTATTGCTTATGTGTGTGTACAGTAAAATGAGCAATGTACAAACACGAGCAGAACAATGTGCAAGTCCCAATGTGGTACAACATACATTAGATAAGTAGTGTGTTACACCCTGAATTGGTGTGCTAGTAGGAATGTAGGGAGCGCGTTTATTATGTGAGGGAACAAAAGAAAACAGATCAGCTTGTTTAGTCATATGGTGTTCTGGTTGGAAAAAGGGAAGAACCTTCTCCTGAGTCTTACTGTGTTGGCCTTCAGGGAGCGGAAGAGACTACAACAGATAGAACAGTCCTGTACTGAACAACCTGTAATTAGTCAAGTGTGTTACGTAGTGAAAAGATGATGAAGTCTTTGACCAGCCTTTCAAAGGACTTCATCACAACTGAGGTCAGGGCTACAGAGCAATAGTCGTTAAGGAAAGCAGGATAGAGTTTCTTTGGGACAGGAACAATGACGCACTCTTTGAATCATGTGTGGATTAGCGATTGGGATAAGAAGAGGATGAATACTACTGTGAACACAGGTGCTACTGGTCCACGCAGACTCTGAGGACACGGCCTGCTTGGAGATGATGAACGCATTTCTGGTGTTTGCATTATTTTCCTGTCTGCAGCCATTAGTACCACTAGCATTGTTTTGCTAGCGCCATTATCATTGTTAGCTGCAGGCTCAAACTGAGCATGGATGGTGTTCAGGTCTTCTGCTGGAGACACGTCCATGTTCGTCGTACCGGATGCTGGTGCTTTATAGTCCATTATTGTCCTTAGTCCCTGCCACAGACTTCTAGAGTCACTATGTTGGAGCTGTGACTCTAGTTTCCTCCCATAGTGCTGCTTTACCACCTTCACTGCTTTGCAAATGTTGTATGGTGCAGCCTTGTACAAGTCCTTGGTCACCCGACGCATTATAGGCAGGAGTGCGAGATCTTGGAGTGTTTCGGATGGTTTTATCAACCCATGGTTACTGCTTGGGAAAGGTACATTTTGCATGGTATCCAGACAAACATGTCATTATTGCTTTGCTGCGCCAGAACATGTCCCAGTCTGTCATCCACTGTATCCTGTAGAGCGATCACCGATATAGTATTTCTATACTGTAGTACCTAATGCAAGCAATGGTGAGGAAACTGTAGGCTTAAAGTTATGGAAAGTTAACCTGAAAAACAAAGAAGGAGAGGTCGAAGCTCCATCTTAGAAAATACTTGCATTAATATTTTGTCTATTTAATATGTACATTTAACTTATTATTTCTGAACTTTCCACTGACGCAACATGTTAGTAGGAACTTGATATTATTTACAGGCCTGACTTAACTAAGATTGTCAATAGAATTTTTTAATGCGTTAATTTCATCACTCAGTAACTCATCATCTATACTGCTTAATCCTGTATACAGGGTCGCTATGGACCTTGATCCCAGGAGTTTTAGGGCACAAGGCGGAATACACCCTGGACAGGGTGCCAATCCAGCGCAGCGCACACACATACACACACCCATTGAAACACTACAGAAAATGTAGGAATGCCAGTTAACCTAATCTGCATGTCTTTGGACTTTAAAAAGTTCTAAGAACATTTTAAAATTGCAGAACTTATTTTATCTAGTAGGCCTCTGCTTACACATCTCCAAATTTCAGTCAAATTGAATTATTCCCGTTAAGAAAGTTTGAGGAATTTGAATTGTCGGGACAATCCAATTTGCAATTTCCAGAACATGAAAAAACAAGAAACCATATCATACCAATCATACCAATCATAATTTTATTTGATTCTTCTTCTTTTTTTCTGCCCCATCTATGCTGTTTGCCAATTTCCTAAACATTGCCTGTGTATTGATCTTTCTAAATAAAATTTTTGTGTCCCTGTCTTGTGCTTCCTTATTCCCGACATTGTAATATTTCCTATGGCCCACCATAACCCTTTACTTTATCCTGGAGCTTAAAAAGAACATGTTAATCACTTTTTGTCCTTTGATATAACAGAAAGTTAGTGTTGAAAATTTAAATACTCTGTCCAGGCCATTTAATAAACCAGAACGGTTCGTTCATCAATGCATGTACAAATTCGTACACAATAGGTCCAAGGAGGCGCATCCTAATTGCATGGGTTCCTCGGCTCCTGTGTCAACCTCGGCGGGAGGTGGCGATCCAGTGGGTGCCATAGCGGTGGTGGTGAAACCTGGTGGTCGGGGAGTGGGGTGTGAGAAAGATGGCGTGATGGGCGGCAGGGTTCGGGGGGCTGGCCTCGAACGAGAGAGCAGGCGCTGGTCGATCCGGAAGGCAAGTTGAATCAGTCCCTCCAGCATGGCTGGAAGCTGCCGTCCGGCGAGCTCGTCCTTAATGCGAGAAACCAGTCCCTCGTAGGGCGGCGTCTCCCCAGGTGGTCTGCACGGCGAGGGTACGGAAATCCGCGGTGTAACGGCTCACGGACGACCCTCCCTGCCACAGATGGTACAGTGTCGGTCTCCATCTCAGCAGCAGGATGTTCAAACGTTAGCTTTGAACGTTAGCCACTCAGCTGCCTGCCCGGATAGCAACGAGACGAGAAGTGCAACGCGCAGTCGGTCTGTGGAGTACCTGGTGGAATTGAACTCAAACACAAGATCCAATGCAGTTAGAAAGACACTGCACTTCCCATCAGTACCATCCCACTTATCCGGTAGAGCAATGAAAACATCAGAAGGAGGGGGGGGGGGGGGGGGG
>JAAGKR010000701.1:138930-154343 GCA_011419295.1 Clarias macrocephalus
GTGTGTGAGGGGTGTGTCAGGTCAGCCACAATGCTGGTGACTTTGCGGATGCAGCGTGTGGTGTAAATGTCTTCGATAGAGGGGAGAGAGACCCCGATGATCTTCTCAGCTGTCCTCACTATCCGCTGTAGGGTCTTGCGGTCTGACATGGTACAATTCCCAAACCAGACAGTGATGCAGCTGCTTAGGATGCTCTCAATAGTTCCTCTATAGAAGGTGGTGAGGATCGGTGGTGGAAGCTGCGCCTTTCTCAGCCTTCTCAGGAAGAAAAGACGCTGTTGGGCTTTCTTATGCAGAGAGCTGGTGTTGAGGGACCAGGAGAGGTGGACGCCCAGGTGGACGCCCAGGAATTTTGTGCTCTTGACGATCTCCACAGAAGAGCCGTCGATGCTGAGCGGAGAGTGATCGCTCCGAGTCCTTCTGAAGTCAATAACCATCTCTTTTGTCTTTTCAACGTTCAGAGACAGGTTGTTGTCTTTACACCAGTCTGTTAGCCTCTGCACTTCCTCTCTGTACGCTGACTCGTCGTTCTTGCTGATGAGACCCACCACGGTCGTGTCATCAGCGAACTTGATGATATGATTGGAGCTGTGTGTCGCTACACAATCATGAGTCAGCAGTGTGAACAGCAGGGGGCTGAGCACGCAGCCCTGGGGGGCCCCAGTACTCAGTGTGGTGGTGCTGGAGGTGTAGCTCCCGATCCGGACTGCTTGAGGTCTCTCGGTCAGAAAGTCCAGGATCCAGTTACAGAGGGAGGTGTTCAGGCCCAACAAGCTCAGCTCCCCGATCAGGTGTTGGGGGATGATTGTGTTGAATGCTGAGCTGAAGTCTATGTACAGCATTCTGGCGTATGTGTCTTTCTTTTCAAGATGTGACAGTGCCAGATGGAGTGTGGTGGAGATGGCGTCGTCCGTTGAACTGCAGGGGGTCTAGTGAGGGGGGCAGCAGGGTCTTGATGTGTCTCATGACGAGCCGCTCGAAACACTTCGTGATGATGGGTGTGAGTGCAACAGGGCGGTAGTCATTGAGACAGGACACAGAAGACTTCTTCAGCACGGGGACGATGGTGGTAGATTTAAAGCATGTGGGAACGACGGCGCTGCTCAGAGAGATGTTGAATATGTCGGTGAGAACACCTGCCAGCTGTTCTGCACATTTTCTGAGCACTCTGCCTGTGATGTTGTCTGGTCCAGCAGCTTTACGTGGGTTGACTCTGCATAGAGTTGACTCTGCAAAAGTTTTGAGAATGACACAAATATAAGTTTTCACAAAGTTTGCTGCTAAACAGCTTTTAGATCTTTGTTTAAGTTGTTTCTGTGATGTACTAAAATATAATTACAAGCACTTCATATGTTTCAAAGGCTTTTATCGACAATTACATGACTGCAATCCGACTGGGCTGCTCTCAATCAACTTCTGGGCCACATCCTGACTGATAGCAACCCATTCTTTCATAATCACTTCTTGGAGTTTGTCAGAATTAGTGGGTTTTTGTTTGTCCCCCCGCCTCTTGAGGATTGACCACAAGTTCTCAATGGGATTAAGATCTGGGGAGTTTCCAGGCCATGGACCCAAAATTTTAAAGTTTTCGTCCCAGAGCCACTTAGTTATCACTTTTTTGATCCATTATGCTGGAAAATGCATTGTTCTTCACCAAACTGTTGTTGGATTGTTGGAAGAAGTTGCTGTTGGAGGGTGTTTTGGTACCATTCTTTAGTCATGGCTGTGTTTTTGGGCAAAATTGTGAGTGAGCCGACTCCCTTGGATGAGAAGCAACCCCACACATCAATGGTCTCAGGATGCTTTACTGTTGGCATGACACAGGACTGATGGTAGCACTCATCTTTTCTTCTCCGGACAAGCCTTTTTCCAGATGCCCCAAACAATTGGAAAGAGGCTTCATCCGAGAATATGACTTTGCCCCAGTCCTCAGCAGTCCATTCGCCATACTTTTTGCAGAAGATCAATCTGTCCCTGATGTTTTTTTTTTGGAAAGAAGTGGCTTCTTTGCTGTCCTTCTTGACACCAGGCCATCTTCCAAAAGTCTTCACCTCACTGTGCGTGCAGATACGCTAACACCTGCCTGCTGCCATTCCTGAGCAAGCTCTGCACTGGTGGCACTCCGATCCCGCAGCTGAATCCTATTTAGGAGACGATCCTGGAGCTTGCTGGACTTTCTTGGACGCCCTGAAGCCTTCTTAACAAGCATTGAGCCTCTTTCCTTGAAGTTCTTGATGATCCTATAAATTGTTGATTTAGGTGCAATCTTAGTAGTCACAATATTTTTGCCTGTGAAGCCATTTTTATGCAACGCAATGATGGCTGCACATGTTTCTTTGCAGGTCACCATGGTTAACAATGAAAGAAAAATGATTTCAAGCATCCCCCTCATTTTAACATGTCAAGTCTACCATTCTAACCCAATCAGCCTGACATAATGATCTCCAGCCTTGTGCTCGTCAACATTCTCACCTGAGTTAACAAGACGATTACTGAAATGATCTCAGCAGGTCCTTTAATGACGGCAATGAAATGCAGTGGAAAGTTTTTTTTGGGATTAAGTTAATTTTCATGGCAAAGAAGGTCTGTGCAATTAATCTGATCACTCTTCATAACATTCTGGAGTATATGCAAATTGCTATTATAAAAACTTAAGCAGCAACTTTTCCAATTTCTTATATTTATGTAATACTCAAAACTTTTGGACACAACATTCACCTTGTACATTGTGTGACTGTGACCACACCTAACTGTTATCTCTTTTCTCTTCTACTCTGTTCTCTTCTCTCTCTTTTCCTCTCTCTCTCTCTTTCTCCCTCTCTCTCTCTGTCAAGCTACACATGTTGCTCCTGAGCTGCCAGTGATCCAGACCCCCTCTGGACCTGTTTGACTCATCATGGTGCCCTGCTTCTGGTTGGAGATACCAAACTTTTGATTGTGTAAAGCTGCTTTGCAACAATGACAATTGTGACAAGTGCTATACAAATGCTGTCATTGTCTTTTGATTACAATAATACAGTAAGGAATATTTATGGTTTTACTTGCATTGTTCCCTCCAAATGCGCACTGCTTTGCAATTTCCAAATTTGGAAAAAGCCCACCCAATATATTTTTCAAAAGATATGGCCCTTGCTTTTAAAGCTTTTTAAGAAAAATGGCATCTCTTTTTTCCACAACTTCTGAAATTTGCACAAGTATTTCTTGCTTTAGCTCTCCATTTCTTACTTGGCATGGGAGAAGAAGGTGTAAGCAGTGTACATGAGCACTCCAAGAAGGTGTAGCTGTATTGTCATCCAATGGCCAGGTGGAAACAATACTCTTAACATGCAGAGTACCAGGAAGAATTGTGATGTGGGTCGTGATTTTTGTGCAATAAATTGTGATGTGTTTTGTCATAAGTTGGGAGAATTCAGGAGAATTTTGACTGTAAGATTAATTCAGGACAGGGTATTTGAAAAATCAGGGAAATCAGGAGGCGAGTATGGGGGTGTGTTTGGTCTGGAACATTGTTTAGGTGGGTGGTACATACAGTATCAAAGTGCACCTCCTCTCCTCTTACTTTAGCTTCACACACATACACACACACACACAGTGCCTACACGCATAAACGGAAACACTAGTCTGGATTTATTTTTTCCTTTTTTTTTTTTACAGGTAAAGTGCAGGTTAATTTGTTTTATTTTTACTTTATATTTTGTATTAATTATTTTTATGTATTTTTTTGGGGGGGGCTGTGGAATGAATAGTTTGAGTTTCTATTATTACTTATGGGAAAATTTGCTTTGATTTACGATCATTTTGATATACAAATTTTGCTCACAATCCAAGGTTCCACTGTATACTGCTTTTTCATTATATAAATAAAAAAATCAAAGGTCTGGATTTTTGCATTTTATTGCATTTTCCACCACCTACGTGCCAGTACAGAAAAGAGTCTGGATGAATGTCTTCCTCGATCCTTGAGAGTTGGTGGAATGAGGCGTGCAATGCTGGAGGATCGGAGGGAACGTGGTTCAGTGTGTGGTGTGATAAGAGCAAAGAGCTAAGTGGGTGCTGGGCCTATTTTTAGCTTTGTAGGTCAGCATCAAGCCTTTGAATTTGATGTGGGCAGCTACAGGAAGCCAGTGCAGTGAGCGGACAAGTGGGGTGGTGTGGGAGAACTTGGGAAGGTTGAAAATGAGAGGAGATGCTGCATTCTGGATCAACTGCAGATGACAAATCGTGGACAGAGGCAGACCTGCCAGGAGTGAGTTGCAGTAGTTCAGTCTTGAAATAACAACTGAACAAGCACCTGAGTAGCTTGTGAAGAAAGAAATAAGCAGATTCTTCTTATGTTATGAAGGAGAAATCGACAAGAACGAGTAAGGTTAGCGATGTATGGGGACAGATGGTTACCACAGTTGCCCCAAGATTGCAGGCAGATTAAGCTTCAGGTGATGAGCTGCCATCCAGGACGCGATGTCTGCCAGACATGCTGAGATTTGGGTGAAAACCTGAGTGTCTGAGGGAGGAAAGGAGAGAATAAGTTGTGTGTCATCTGCCTAACAATGGTATGAAAATCCATGCGATGATATGACCTTACCAAGAGACTGGGTATAGAGGGAGAACAGAAGAAAACCAAGTACTGAGCCCTGTGGGACACCAGAAGAGAAACTGTGGTGAGAAACAAACCATTACCATGCTGTTCCGCAGATTTCAAGGCTTGTAAGAATAGATAATAGAATCTCGTGGTTCACTGTGTCAAAGTCTTCATTGCAGCATTTATTGCCAGTTTAGATTCAATAGGGGTAAAACAGTGGTTTGCAGCACTCACTTATAAAGCTGGGCACACTCTATCTTTGATCAAATATAGGTGAAACGATTGATTATTCCACAGTCTTTCAAAGTTATCTCAGATCATTACTCATTTCATTTAAAGTGTGACATAGTACAGTGGAATCTCGGATTGCGAGTAACATGATTTATGAGTGTTCCGCAAGACGAGCAAAGATTTTTAATAAATTTTGACTTGAAAACCGAGCAAGTATTGGTTTACGAGTGCCGAGTATCATGTATCATGCATGCGCTCTTGTTTTGACACTGAGCATCACGTGATCACAACTGAGCCAATGATTTTTCTCTCTCATGCGCTGAGGAATTGTGGGTAATCGTCTCCACTGCTGGGTCTTAGTGCTCGTCCGTTTTTTTTCCCTGTAAAAAAAATTGTGTTTTTGTTGTGTGTGTTTGTTGTGAAACTTAAAAAGAGAGGTGGGTGGACGGAGGAGAAGTTTTACTGTGTAAGACGAGGCAAGGAAAGGGGCTAATTCCACACACACACACACACACACACACACACACACACAAACACACACACACACACACACACAAATACACTGTGCCTGCGCGCACAAACTGAAATATATTTATTTTCACTTTTTTAAAGGTAAAGTGCAGGTTAATTTGTTTTATTTTTACTTTATATATTGTATTAATTATTTTTATGTATTTATTTCTTGGGGGCTGTGGAACGAGTAATTTGAGTTTCCATTATTTCTTATGGGAAAATTGGTTCACGAGTGTTTTGGAATACAAGCCCGCTTCCGGAACAAATTATGCTTGTAATCCAAGGTTCCACTGTAATTGTTTTGTTACTGATATATATATATATATAAAATTGAATTGTGGCCCCTTTAAGAAAACAGGACGTGTGTCATGTGACCTGTATTCAGGAAGCAATCAAGCACCACACAGAGAGTAGTGTGTTGAGCATTCCTTACAGCAAAAATCTGCGATGTGTACATTTTGCTTTGTAGTAGCATTGTGGGTATGTATTGATTGTTTTATTGATACCTACATGTCAGTGTTATTATTGACAGCTGTGTTAATTTATTTACGTTTCTTTCTCTGTTTAACTATGTTGCTTTGCTAACATACACTTTAAAAACTTGCTGCAAACGTCATTACTTATTTACAGTGGGTACAGAAAGTATTCAGATCCCCTTAAACTTTTCACTCTTTGTTATATTGCAGCCATTTGATAAAATCATTTAAGTTTATTTTTTTTCCTCCTTAATGTACGCACAGCATTTTTGCAGATTTATTAAAAAGAAAAACTAAAATATCACATGGTCCTAAGTATTCAGACCCTGTGACATTAATATATTTATCTCAGGTGCTGTCCATTTCTTCTGATCGTCCGTGAGATAGTTCTACACCTTCATTTGAGTCCAGCTGATTGGACTTGATTAGGAAAGCCATACACCTGTCTATATAAGACCTTACAGCTCACAGTACATGTCAGAGCAAATGAGAATCATGAGGTCAAAGGAACTGCCTGAAGAGCTGAGAGAAAGAACTGTGCCAAGGCAGAGATCTGGCCAAGGTTACAAAAAAATTTCTGCTGCACTTAAGGTTCCTAAGAGCACAGTGGCCTCCATAATCCTTAAATGGAAGACGTTTGGGGTGACCAGAACCCTTCCTAGAGCTGGCCGTCCGGCCAAACTGAGCTATCGGGGGAGAAGAGCGTTGGTGAGAGTGGTAAAGAAGGATCCAAAGATTACTGTGGCTGAGCTCCAGAGATGCAGTCGGGAGATGGGAGAAAGTTGTAGAAAGTCAACCATCACTGCTGTCCTCCACCAGCCGGGGATTTGTGGCAGGATTTATCACCTTCCAACAAGACAATGACCCTAAGCACACAGCTAAAATAATGAAGGAGTGGTTTCACAACTCTTGAACTGTTCTTGAATGGCCCAGCCAGAGCCCTGACTTAAACCCAATAGAGCATCTCTGAAGCGACCTGAAAATGGCTGTCCACATTTACCAACCAACCTGACAGAACTGGAGAGGATCTGCAAGGAGGAATGGCAGAGGATCCCCAAATCCAGGTGTGAAAAACTTGCATCTTTCCCCAAAAGACTCATGGCTGTATTAGATCAAAAGAGTGCTTCTACTAAATACTGAGCAAAAGGTCTGAATACTTACGAGCATGTTCTATTTCAGTTTTTCTTTTTTAATAAATCTGCAAAAATGTCAACAATTCTGTGTTTTTCTGTCAATATGGGGTGCTGTGTGTACATTAATGAGGAAAAAATTATCTGCATCTGCACCAACAAACTGAATGGTAATTTAAGCAATGCATGAAGTTCATGCTTAGCAAGCTGTCGAGTTTGTGAAATTATGTTTAGAACTTCCTTCAGTGCTGACATGTGAGTAACTTGAGCATTTATATTCTCAGGGATTTTGCTCTCATCAAGCCTTATTCCATTGTTTTAAACGATCTTTTGAATGTTAAATAGTGTTCATTATTTCATGTTAAATATTAACCATCATTATTAACAGAGAATTTTGGTGGCTTATGTTTAAAATGTGAGGGAGCATATAGTTTTTGTGTATAAAATATATAAACAGGGATTTCATTTAGTTTAGATGCAAAGATTTGCACAGGTGGTATAAAAAACTGCTAATTACAACAGTGTTGTCATCCCAAAATTCCAGAAGTTATCATGGTCTTGAATGTAACTTTTCTTAGAATTTATCAAATATTGCATGTTAAAAGTTATTTATTATCTATATAGTTATTTATATCTATATAGTTGTATACTATTATTTCTGCTGATCAGGTACTACAGAGTTAATCACATAGTGGATAATTTTTAATCATATTTGATTTTTCTTTGGGCTAACCATAAACGTTGTTAAGCAAACTTTGTTAATGTTAGGAATGGGTTGTTTTTGTTAGTCAATGCTGTGTGAATATCACCTTTCTATGTGAGTTGTTATTGTTTGACAATTCTAGAGAAATTTTCTAAATTACAGCTTTTTTGCAGTAGTACTGGAGAGAGACAATGGGCCAAGAAGTGATTAGATACTGTGCATGTGTCCCCTCATAGGACCCGTAGAAAGTAAAAAGTACCAAAATGTTACTTGTACTGTTTTGTTATTACTTGTATTGTTGTTATTGCTAAGCATTTTTACAATGTAAAATGCTTGTGATGTTTTTATGTGTTGCCTTGGTTTGAGCAGCCATTATTATGCAATTTAACGCAAAAAATAAATCAATTGCCATGATTTTTTTATTGAAATGTTTTTGAGTTTAAATGTAACAAGTAGCCTTCAATATGCAATTTAAGAATTATTTATGGCTATTGTTTTCCCTTTTTTTATTAAAAGGTTTTGTTACCTAAGATTATTCTGTGGCTCGTTTCTTGGGTCAGTTCTTTTCGACTCTACCTTTTTAATAAAAGTTTTTGATTTATAGCCTTTCTGACGTGTTTATTCTATATTTTATAGATATTTACAGAGCAATACTTTTCTACTTTTATTTGGAATTTTTAATATAATAAAATTTATACTGTAGATTTCTTTTTATTTTAAACCTAGTTATTTTTCTCAGTTATACCTTTGTTTAATAACCAGAGAAAATAAAAGTTAAATTGAAATAATCAGTTACACATTTAATTTTTTATGGAAAATTGCTGTAAAATAAATACTTAAAAAAACTTAAATACTTTAACTTCAAATTACAGTAGATGGGGTCTGTGCTGCCAGTATTGTACTGTAAATTGTAAAAAAAAAGAAAAATACAGAAATATACTGTGTTTTATGTTTATGGTAATAAACTATAAAGTGATTTAACAGTATAAGAACTGTAAAATTCTAATTGTATAAATTGTAAAACTCTGATTGTATAAAATTGCAGAAAATAAGATTTTGTTAACTGTTTGTTAAAAGTAAATAAATGTTACATTTGGAAATGTCTACTATGCAATCTTGCTATGGTTAAACAAAGAGCATTAAATTTATTTTTTGAGCATATGTGTATCTGTATATTTTAAAGCAGTAGTTTACTTAAATTATTCTTTTGCACTTTTGCCAATAAACCTGTGAACAAGGAGCTTGTACTCTTCTTGATGTTAGGAAAGTGTTTATCTAGCTGTCAAGTTATATTCAGGACCTATACAGACGGGAGCACAGTAATAATGTATGTACATTGCTGCATTACCACATTAAACATACATTTACATCAACTACTGCAACAGCTCCAAAAAAAATAAAACATTAGAGAGAAAAAAAATGCTCCCCGCTGTAACGATCACAAATGCACCTTTAAATAGACTGCTCAAAGACTAGAATGTAAATGCCATAAAATGTATTTCAAACATTTTTTATTTTGTAACAAATGTATTTCAACATGGAAGATGCACATCAGGAACTATGTCCTTAACTAGTTTAACATACAGTATATCTGCACTCTTATAGATGCATTCTTATTAAATACTGTAGAAAAATTTACTAGAACAGAAACCAACACAGAAAAATGCAAACCAGTAGTAGGGAGGACTTTTTTTTCTTTAATATTTAAAACACAATGTATCAGGCAAAAAAAAAAAAAATCTATTTTAAATCACCACTCCCCTTCAAGAGGCTGAACTAATTTAATTCTTCGGCCAATTCACTGACTCATACCTACATGTTTTCTTAAACAAATAATACCAAAAATAACCAAACTCCTTTTAAAATCAGTCAATTCTTTTCTCAGAAAGGTTTGGGCAGTGGTTCAACGCAGGGAGGAACTGACAGCGACGGAGCATCAGGAACTGAACAAACTACTGGGTAAGTTCCGAGATGTGTTTTTCATTGACTTGCGACTCGTACACCTATTGCGGCATGACAAAAAAGTCAGACAGAGACTCTACTGGGCCCGGGGAGCCTGCCACCATGCCATTGAAGCAGTAATAAATAACATGCTTCAGAATAGTATCATAGAGGAGTCAACTAGTCCCTGGTCCAGCCCCATGGTCACTGTGTGCAAGCCCAACTGGTCAATCATTCTATGTACTGACTTCCGATGCTTGAACCAAATATCCCAGTTCGATACCCCTTACTGCTTGGATGATCTCATTGACCAGCTGAAAAAGGCCTGGTTTATTTCCACTCTGGACTTTGCCAAAGGTTACTGGCAGGTGACACCAACAGCAAAAGGAAAAAAATATTTCATGAAAATAGTATGAAATAATGGCACTGGCAGTACAAGTTTCTTCCATTAGGCTTCCATTGAGCTCTAGCAACCTTTTAGCAGCTTATGGATATTGTGTTCTGTGTCCACTGTCCGTACGACGTTGCCTACCTCGCAACATAGTCATTCACCAATGCAACTGGGAGGGACAGCCACCTGCACAATGTTCAAGGAGCTTAGGAAGGCAGGGCTGACCCCACATCTCTTGAGGCTTAATGCAGCACAGCACGTTGGCGACGTACGACGTACGACGTTGGTTACCTGGGTACCAGATCAGCCATGGCTTTGTAAAGTTTCAAAAAGAAATGTATTCTCCTCTGTTGCAGCACCCCTCTCTAATCAAATTTTTGGGAAGAGACAGCCAGAGAAAGTGTAGTGGATTCTGTAGGCAGAAACTACATTTCAGTAACTAAAGCCCCACCGCACAACTCTCCCGTCCTCCGGAGCCCTGATTTCAACTGCCCCCTCCTGGTACAGACAGTACAGATGCCTCAGAGACTAGGCTCTGAGCTCTATCTTCACAGGAATGGCTTCCTATAAAAGGGCCGCTGAGATTTCGTCTGGTGAGTAGGATGTTTCTCTACCAACAGATTTAGACTGCTTTTCGAGTACCCTGATTCGCACATTGCAAAGAAGAGACCAGCACTCAGGCTCAAGTGCACATACACTACATACATACAATGCTATACTAATACAGTTGCTTAATGGTTAGCACTGTCCAGGGTGTACCCCGCCTAATGCCCTAAGTATCTTGGGATAGGGTCCAGACCTCTCTCCCAACATTTACATCAACTATAAAGCGGTATAGACAATGACTGAATAAGTGGGTGAGTGAGTGAGTGTGCAATACAGATGGTACAGATGACATTATGAGCATGCTTCGACTTTCAACTCATCTATAATAGTGACCAATAGACATACATTGCATGCAACAAGACAACCATGTCTAACTCTTTCCTTTCTCTCCTCCACAGTGTGTGGCTAAACAGAAGATAATAGCACATTCATTCATTCTTCTTCTCTATCACTCTTAATAGAATGGCTAATCTCTTTCTATCTGCCACACTCTTTCTATGTCGGCCAGTGAAAAGTAGAGTGATTAGTGTGCTTTTACACTCAGTGATTCATTTAACTGTCTTTTACTTTAGGTCCACAAATTATTGGACAGATGGTGCTCACATCCCAAAGCTCATTTGACCTTTTTGAACATAATATCTATGCAATTAGGGCCATATAATGAGTATTACATTGTGCTTGACATGCTGCAACTCTGGTCCCAATTACTGGCTTAAGCAGTGTTGCATAATAAAAAGAATTTGTCTGAAAGAAAGTTTAGATTAGATTAAATGTAGATGTAAATGGGAAATCTCTTTTTTTTCCTCCAGGAAAAAAGATCTATTGATCTTCTTTTACTATCTTCAAAAAAAAGTTCAGTTAAATTTCAAAGTCCACTCTGCAATGTTAATTCCCTTGGCAGGAAGCTAATTTTGCTAAAGAGAAGAATGAATGGTAGAGAATGAAGATGAACTATTTATTAACATAAAAATAGAACAATGTGCAATACACTTTGCATGTTCAAAGAGATAATTTGCCTCCTCTGAAAACAAATAAAGGAACAGTATTTTTTCCTTATACACTGTAAACCTTAATGCTCAAAGGAATTAAACACATTGAGTACTGTTAACTTAAATAATTGCAGCAAAGGGAAAAAATATTTCATGAAAATAGTATGAAATAATGGCACTGGCAGTACAAGTTTCTTCCATTAGGCTTCCATGGAGCTCCAGCAAACTTTAAGCAGCTTATGGATATTGTGTTCTGTGTCCACGGTCCGTACGACGTTGCCTACCTCCCAGTTGCATTGGTAGTCATTCACCAATGCAACTGGGAGGAACAGTTTTGCCACCTGCACAATGTTTAAGGAGCTTAGGAAGGCAGGGCTGACCCCATATCTCTTGGGGCTTAATGAAGCACAGCACAGTACCTGGGTACCAGATCAGCCATGGCTTTGTAAAATCTCAAAAAGAAGTGTATTCTCCTCTGTTGCAGCACCCCTCTCTAATCTAATATTTGGGAAGAGACAGCCAGAGAAAGTTTAGTGGATTAGGCAGAAACAACATTTCAGTAACTAAAGCCCCACCGCACAACTCTCCCGTCCTCCGGAGCCCTGATTTCAACTGCCCCCTCCTGGTACAGACAGTACAGATGCCTCAGAGTCAAATTAATAGACCTTTTTAAGTATTCAGAACTTTTTGGTATTTATGAGTTTTTAGAAATGACAATTTTCAAGTTAGCTGAACAAATTTGATATTTTAAGTAAGTACTTAAATAACAGTAACTGTCACCTTAAAGCATATTAAAGCATATTAAGCCTTTTAATTGAGCAGTTATACAAATAAATAAATAAATAAATAAATAAATAAAAGACTACAAGAAACAATATACACACTACAGGTCAAAAGTTCGGAAAGTATACTATTTTTATTGTTTTTGAAAGAAGTCTCTTCTGCTTAACAAGGCTGCATTCATTTGATCCAAAATACAGCAAGATCATCATTTCAGTATTATTGTGAAATATTTTTACAGTTTAAAATAACTTTCTATTTCAATATATTTTAAAATGCAATTTGTTTCTGTGATTCAAAGCTGAATTTTCAGCATCATTAATCCAGTCTTTAGAGTCACATAATCCTTCAGAAATTATTCTAATGTGCTGAGTTGCTACTCAAGAAACACTTATCAATGTTAAAAACAGTTGTGTACAATTTTTTAGGATTATGTAATGAATAAAGTTCAAAACAACAGCATTTATTTGAAATATAAAGCTTTTGCAACATTATAAATGTTTATACTGTCACTTGATCAATTTAATGCATCCTTGCTGAATAAATGTATTACTTTAAGTTCTTTCCTAAAAAATAAATACATTAATTAATTCATTTAAAAAAAGAATCTTACTGATCCAAAACCTTTGAACGGTATTACAATGTTACAAAAGCTTTCTATTTCAGATAAATACTGTTCTTTTGAATTTTATATTCAAAGAATGAAAAAAAAACTGTTTCCAACGCTGATAATAATCAAATGTTTCTTGAGCATCAAATAATCATATTAGAATGATTCCTGAAGGATCACATTTTTGTGATGCTCAAAATTCAGCTTTGCATCACAGGAATAAATTCAAATAGAAAAGTTATTCTACATTTTAACACTATTTCACAATATAACAGCTTTTTTTTGTATTTTTAATAACATAAATGCAGCCTTGGTGAGCAGAAGAGATTTCTTTCAAAAACAATAAAAATAGTACACTTTTGACATGCAAATATAAAAAAAAAAACAGTCTGAGCCTTGCCAAGACTCAGAGCTGAACCAAGACTGAGACTCAGGCCACACCCAGAGGCAAGGCCGAGAGTCAGAACCAGACTAAGACTGGGCTCGAGTCCGGCTCTTAGTCTGGGTCTGACTCTCGGTCTTGAGTTAAGGTCTGGATTACGACCGGGACCTCTGAACCAAGTCAAGTCAAGTCAAGTCAAGTAGGCTTTTATTGTCATTCCAACCATATACAGTTAGTACACAGTGAAACGAAACAACGTTCCTCCAGGACCATGGTGCTACATACATGCAACAACATAAATTTACAACATACATTTTACATTAAATTACTCTAAAAGAAGAACTATCAATATTCATACAAAGATACACAATAGACAAAGTGCACGTGCAAATGTGCAAACAAAGAGGTACATGACAGACACAACATAACTATGTAAGACATAACAGTACTTTTTTGATGAAGGATGAATTGAGGTAGTGGGAAGAGCAGCAGTAAACAGTTTACATTTTGACAAGAGTATTGTGTGCAAATAGCAATAAATATTGTGCAAAAAAAAATTGCGAGGATCAGCACAGGTAGGTAGGTATGAGCAGATTGAGATGGATGTATATCAGTGTGATTGTGCATGTGTGTATATCAGTTCAATCCAGATGTTATTTAGTTCGTCTGACTGATTTGTGTGTGTGTGTGTGTGTGTGTGTGTGTGTGTGTGTGTGTGTGTGTGTGTGTGTGTGTGTGTGTGTGTGTCTGTGTGTGTGTGTGTGTATCAGTCCAGTCCCTTTGTGTTTAGGAGACGGATGGCTTGTGGATAAAAACTGTTTCTCAGTCTGGATGTGAGTGCCCGAATGCTTCGGTACCTTTTTCCAGATGGCAGGAGGGTGAAGAGTGTGTGTGAGGGGTGTGTCAGGTCAGCCACAATGCTGGTGACTTTGCGGATGCAGCGTGTGGTGTAAATGTCTTTGATAGAGAGGAGAGAGACCCCGATGATCTTCTCAGCTGTCCTCACTATCCGCTGTAGGGTCTTGCGGTCTGACATGGTACAATTCCCAAACCAGACAGTGATGCAGCTGCTTAGGATGCTCTCAATATTTCCTCTATCCTCCTGACTACTGGCAGTTCAAATTTGTCTTCTCTAGAGGACATTTGTAAACTTGAATATCTCCCATATCCTGAATGCTACGAATGCCCGAATTAACTCCTCTTGTGCTTTAAAGAGAACATTCAGGACTTTTAAATGGTACCAGATTTATAGGGGTGGGGCTTTGGGAACTTCCTCTTCCTCCTTCAAGAAAATGGCAAAACCACTTAATGATAGCAAGTTCAGGAGGGCTTCGTCTGACCACCATCAGATGTCCCTCTTCCTTTTTTTTGATGGCCTGGTCCCCTATATTGTTGCACTCCTTTGGAATTCTGTTCTTTATCAGAATTCCAGTTCCTGTCAGGACGGAGGTCGACCAGGACATTTTATGGAAAGAAGAAAAGTAATTGCTTAATCTTTTTTATTGATAAAGTTTTATCTTGAAATGTTGTTGTTTTATCTTAGATGAATCTATAAAAAACACTTTCATTAATTTTCTAATGTAATGTATGAATGTTTTTCCATGATAGGTGAGAATTTATAAAATGTCCTCCTTAGTGGACAGTTGTAATTATTACCAAAATTTTGATTTTCGTAAGCAGGAAGGGAATCACTTTCAGAGGCAGAGAATTTTGCTGCAAATTGTTGTTGAAAACACAGATATTGCGTTGTCAGATGAGGAAGATGGAAATGCAGAGTTTGTGGCAGAGTCAGAGGAGTCAGAAAGCACAGATGATGAAGTTCAGACAGGGCAAACAGAGGCAGAAGAGTCGGCGAGAGAACAACCATCCACATCTGGCCAGTATGTTCCGGGCAAACCATACCCAACTGGATTGAAGGTGTTTGTCTTGGCCACACCAAATGGTGTGGTCTTAGATTTTGTTGTGTACCAAGGCAAGACCACCTTCTCAACAGCAGGACAGGGCATCGGAGCACAAGCTGTTCTTCATTTGACTGAGTCCGTACCCAGAGGAACCCACTTGTTCTTTGACCGGTACTTTACG
>JAAGKR010000701.1:154363-170332 GCA_011419295.1 Clarias macrocephalus
AGTTTGTTTTGTGTCTGGTTAGGTGTGCTATGTCTCTGCTGGTGGGAGGGGGCATTTCTTCTCTTGTTGTTGCAGGTCCCCACCTCTTCAGTGTACCTGCAATCTATTGGTTGCTGCCCTGCCTGCCCTTTGTTGGTCCCGCCTCCTGCCAGATGATTGGGTATCCAGGAAACCCAGAGGCCTACTTAAGGCCTTCAGACAACAATACTTTAGACCATGTCTTTGCTTACTGTTTTTCTGTTGCTAATTTGTAAAATTATATTGTGTATGACCTCGTGCTACGTTTCCGACTACGTTTTTGTGTATGCCCTTGTTTGGTTCTGGTTGCCCGATTGTAAATACATTTTGTATATATTTGTACATAGTTTTGTAATTGGTGGCTTAGTAGGGAGTCGACGCCACTTTGTTTACACCCTGTTCTCTCTTGGTTTGTGGTTAGCAAGGGAGTAAGGGAAGAACTTTGTATTTCTTTTTCTTTAGTTTTGGTGCAGGTTAGTTGTTTCACGTTTGGTACTAGGTAGAGGGCATTTTGTTTATTGTTTTGGCCTCGTCGGCTTCTGAAGCTCACGGCCACCTTTTGGGGATTTGCTTGTTCACTGTTTGTAAATAAACACTAAGCAAACGCACTTTTGGTCTCACCCCCTTTTTCCTTTCTTTTCTTTTCTTTTTCATTCCTGTTACGGCCCGACCTAGACCGGGGTGTAACAAGGACATTTGTAAACTTTAATATCTCCCATATCCTGAATGCTACCGAATTAACTCCTCTTGTGCTTTAAAGAGGACATTCAGGACTTTTAAATGGTACCAGATTTATAGGGGCGGGGCTTTGGGAACTTCCTCTTCCTCCTTCAAGAAAATGGCATCTATCACCACCAGGACATTTTATGGAAAGAAGAAAAGTAATTACTTAATCTTTTTTATTGATAAATTTTTATCTTGAAATGATGTTGTTTTATCTTAGATGAATCTATAAAAAAACACTTTCATTAATTTTCTAATGTAATGTATGAATGTTTTTCTATGATAGGTGAGAATTTATTAAATGTCCTCCTTAGTGGACAGTTGTAATTATTACCAAAATTTTGATTATCGTAAGCAGGAAGGGAATCACTTTCAGAGGCAGAGAATTTTGCTGCAAATTGTTGTTGAAAACACAGATATTGCGTTGTCAGATGAGGAAGATGGAAATGCAGAGTTTGTGGCAGAGTCAGAGGAGTCAGAAAGCACAGATGATGAAGTTCAGACAGGGCAAACAGAGGCAGAAGAGTCGGCGAGAGAACAACCATCCACATCTGGCCAGTATGTTCCGGGCAAACCATACCCAACTGGATTGAAGGTGTTTGTCTTGGCCACACCAAATGGTGTGGTCTTAGATTTTGTTGTGTACCAAGGCAAGACCACCTTCCCAACAGCAGGACAGGGCATCGGAGCACAAGCTGTTCTTCATTTGACTGAGTCCGTTCCCAGAGGAACCCACTTGTTCTTTGACCGGTACTTTATGACCGTCGACCTCCGTCCTGACAGGAACTGGAATTCTGATGAAGAACAGAATTCCAAAGGAGTGCAACATTATAGGGGACCAGGCCATCAAAAAAAAGGAAGAGGGACATCTGATGGTGGTCAGACAAAGCCCTCCTGAACTTGCTATCATTAAGTGGTTTGACATAAGCCAGTGGTCATGGCATCCTCTGCATTATGGCATTGAGCCTCAAGACACATGCAAGAGATGGTCTAAGAAGGGCAGAAGGTATGTTCAGGAGTCAAGACCACTGGCAGTAGCTGAGTACAACAGCAACATGGGTGGGGTAGACGTGGCCAACCGGATGCTAAGCTTCTACAAGATGGCCACTTGCACTCAGAAATGGGCGGTGCAGGTAATTTTGCACTTTTTTGATTTGGCAATCACCAATGCATGGCTTCAGTACAGCAAGCTTCAAGGGAAGAAACTACTGAAGTTTCTTGAATTCAGATTGCTCCTTGGTGAGCAGCTGATTACCCATGGTTAAGCTGGAATCTCTAGTGAGAGTGAAGATAACTACACTCCCCCACGTCAAAAGTGGAAACATCAGCCGAATGCATCCCTGAGACACTATGGAGCCATCCATCTTCCAGAAATGGTGGATGAAGCACATGCATCCAGGTGTCGCAGATCTGGATGTAACAGCAAAACATATGTGATGTGCACTGTGTATATATGTGCACTAAGTGTCGTACCCTATAAACAAGAAACACAAAGTTCCAAAATACAAACACCACACTAACAATGATGTGTTATTTCCAGTCCAAGGTCATACTGATTCTTGAAATTTTTTTTGTAATTTCCTTGTTGTGTTCATGGTTCGTTTTCGGATATACTAACTTCCGTTGTCCATTGGGGTGGACCCAACATATTGAGAAAATAAAACTTAAAAAAAAAAAAAACTTGTCAGTATGCTCATTGACTTTCAAACAATTGGAAAAAGGAAAAATAAAAGTAATTTGAAAATATTTTTTTTCCTGGTAGTCAGGAGGTTAGACAACAGCAGACCCGTACCACCACCTCTGCCAGTTTCTCGTGGAGAGTGAGAGAATATATAGGCAGAGGATAGGGCAGCCGGTGTAGCAGAGTTATGAGGAGATATCCAGGTCTCTGTTAGTGCCAGAAAGTCAAAAGAGTAATGGGTAGCTAGGGCTGAGATAAAATCTGCTTTCTTTACAGCAGATTGGCAGTTTCAGAGCCCACCTACCACCAGTGCAGGACAATGAGACAGTACTGGAGGGTAGATGAGGTTTCTGGGAGATCTGTCTCTGCTGTGTGAGTAAAAGTATCTTGGTCTGTGAGAACTGACAGAGATAGGTTGAACTATCCTTAACTCCTAGACAGAATGAGGTATTTGTCTAAAAAAATGTAATTCCTTACTAAATTAGAATTTCTCTTTTCTATGTTCTCTCTTACAATTCTATTTACACTTGCTATCTAAATTAATGACCAACTTTGTTGCAGGGTATGCTTATTTACTGAGACACCAGAGACACCTTCAATATATGTAGCTAAGCCCTGCCCACAATTCACACCTTAAGGAAGCCTGAAACTACTCTTGATTAATTACCTGAGAGCAAATCACACTGCAATCGCACTGCAATCAACACTACCAAACAGCAAGAACTAGGTATACAGTAAGAACCAGTTGTGTTTCAAAAACAGTACAAAGGTTAAAGACCTACCTTACCAGTGGAGAAGAAGCCAATGTAGAAAACTAAAGCACAGATTAATGTGCAAAAACTATATAATAAAACTATATAAGATACATGGCTTCATAAGACTCTACTTATATTTACTGTAAGTGCACTCACAATGACGACAAAATTATTTAATAAAATAATGAAAGTAAACGAGGCACTTTTCTGTATAGTTTTTGGTGAACTTCAGCACATCAGAAAATGAAATGAAACTCTGTGTATACTCGCCTCACAGACGTGAAAAATATATACATATAGAAAGAGAAATGTCTGCTTTTACATAAACTAAAGGAAAACAAGTTTCAGATGATGGAATTCGTATGAAAAGTGAATTATAGGAGCATCCACTGCTACGGAGACGACGAGATGACATGATTACCTTCATCACTACAGCCGAAAACAAAGACATCAATTTATCAATTAATTATTAAAATGGTCAGAGTCGGTCTCCTTGTTGTTTTTCCCGGCGCATTCATAATTATTAGTCTACTACTGCCAATACACTATGGAAAACTTCATGAGTGCTGATTAAACTACTTAGGAAATTAAAGAGCTGAATTACGATGTTCAATATCCTGAGCCCAAACCTTAATTAAATTAAATTAACAAATATTGTAAGTAAACAACAATAGCCCATGTTTATAAAAGCATTTTTATTTCGATTATAATTAATAATCCGGCATTTATTTTTAGGTGTGCCATCTGCCACTGTTCTTATACGGCTCTTTGTCAGAGTAAATCATTCAGTGACAAGCCTGTAAATTTAAATTAAAACCAGTAATGGTTTTTCTCTCTCGTGCGCTGTAGAATTGTGGGTAATCGTCTCCTATTCAGTGTGCGTGCTTCACTCGTATGCGCGCGTGTACTGTTTACTAAAACACTGTGACTGTGTGTACGTGTAAAGCATCTTTTATTTTGTGTGTGTGAGGGATGACTCTTGCGCACACACCAGTTTACTGTGTGTGTCCTCATTTGTGCACGCGCACTTGGTTAAGTGAGAGTCTATCAGTAAACTGGTGTGCACACGTGGCTGTGAGTGTGAAAATCATCCCACCTCTTCGTCCTCTCCTCTCTCGTCTCAATCACTACAGCCACGATTCTTGTCAAAGGTAATATGCAGGATAATTTGTTTTATTTTTTATTTATATTTTTATTAACATTTTTTATATGAATTTTTTGGGTTGTGGAGCGAATCATTGGAGTTTCCATTATTTCTTATGGGGGAATTAGCTTTGATATACAAGTGTTTTGATATACAAGCCTACTTCTTTTTTATAAAAACAAAAAAACATAATATTTGCCCAATCATGCATTCAAGCTCAAAACGTTTTTATAGTCTAGTGGAGAGTGTGAGAAAGACGTAAAGAAGTGAGTGCAGGCAGGTTGGAATGGGTGGAAAAAGGTGTCGAGAGTTCTGTGTGAAAATATCAGTGAGAATCAAGAGGAAGATGTACAAGACAGTGGTGAGACCTGCCATGCTGTATGGTTTAGAGACAGTGTTCCTAAGGAAGAGACAGAAGTCAGAGCTGGAGGGAGCACAGCTGAAGATGTTGAGCTTTTCTTTGCGATTGATGTTGCAGTGTATGAGAATGGTTTTGTGGAGGATGAGGTACCTCAGGATGTTTTGCTAACTATAAAGAATGATGATGATGACTTTACTATTTTTTTTTCTCAGTACATATAATCAATTTTTTTTCTCAGTACATATAATCAATTTAGAATGACAAAACTCTTCTATTTCACTTTGGTAAAACAGGTGAGCAGTAACAGTTAGAACTACTACTGCTTACTTAGAACATGAACATGTGAACATACTTTGAATGATGAACCTCAAAGAGCCACAGTAACAGTCTGATAGGTGTAAGAATTTATTTACATAGAAATCAGAGGAGAAACTTAGAAGCATGAAACAAATCAGCAGTAACAGCCTGATAGGTGTCAGGCTGTTACGCTTTACTTAGAAATATGAGGAAAACGGTAACTGACACAATGCACGGACAGGTGACAATGTAAGAGACTTTCCCTGTGGTCGGGAAACATTTCAGCAGTAATACTTGCAACAGATTTTGTCTGATATTTATTTTCATACATCTTTTCAGGAAACTGAAGCAAAACTTCCCTTACAAAGTCTCCAGGAGGTGGTGCAATGATAGTTGACTTCATCGTTAGTATATGATTCGGCGTCAACGTTTCTGGTCCCACAGGATCATTGATATGTTCAGCAGTCACTGGTCAACTATTGATAATAGCCATTACCTCATACATGAACGTTCTTAAGGAAGAAGTGCCCAGTCTTGCTGCAGACTGGTCTAGGATGGACATCAATACACTCCTTACAGTCTCTCCCAGACACCACCAATCTGACTGTGGGTTCATAACGAAGGTACAGCCTAACTCTTTTAAACATCTTGGTTAATCCCCTTCATCAATTCCTGGAACTCACAATCGCAATTAAACAACGTGGAGCATCAAGAAAAGCATCAGTGTTAAGATCGTCCAGTACTTCAATATGAACAGCTCGTGAGCACATGCAGGTGAACAGGAGTCTGTATCCCTTCAACTCTTTCCTTCCCTCTTTAACATAAAATAGGCCAAAACAGTCCATGCCACTATAGGTAAAAGGAGGAGTAGTTTGCATCCTCTCCAGTGGCGGGTCTGCCATCTTTTGCTCCTGATTTTCCTTTCTACACTTTATGCATTTGTAGATAAGAGATGAAACTTCACTACTGCATCCTAAAATCCAAATACCATTGGAACAAATTTCATTCAAAGTCATACCTCGGCCTTGATGTTGCACTTTTTCATGGAAATGTTTTATGACCAGACGAGATACAGGATGACCTTTTCGAAGAATGGCCAGATGTTTAACATGAGGGTGAAGCTCAGACTGTGTTAATCGGCCTCCTATCCGTAAGACATCATGATCATCAATAAAGGGACTTAACTTGTACAGCTTACTGGACTGATTTGAATGAATTTCCTTTCTCTGTCTTAGAGCTTTAATTTCATCACTGAACGCTTCCACAAATTATGTACTGCTCAGCATCCTTTTTTTCCTCAAGTGTTGTGGCATCAGTAGATCTTTCTATCAAACTTTTCACACTCCTTGCACAACGTTTGAGTCTGGCTATGGCTTTCACTGTCCTTTTCCAATCTAAAAATTCTTTTAGGTGATCTAAAAGAGATCTTTGAGAGATTCCTTCCTCTTCCTTAGTTGTAACAACCTGTGCCCTTTAAAGTTCTAGGTGTCCTTCATCAACCTCTCCCACTGTGATGTCTTCCTTGGGGAGTTCCTTTTGCCATAAGAAACTTGGACCAGTAAGCCAGTTAGATTTCATAAGTTCCTTTACAGAGAGCCCCCAAGAGGCATGGTCAGCTGGGTTCTGATCTGAAGCAACCTATCTCCACTGACTAGACTCAGTACATGTCCTGATCTGCTGAATTCGGTTGGTTACAAATATGTGGAACCATCTTTCATCATTGATGATATAACCAAGGACAACCTTAGAAACGGTCCAGTAGTATTCACAGGGACCATGCAATTCTAGTTCTCTTTTGAGCAGATCACCAGTTCTTGTGGCTACAACTGCAGCCGAGAGCTCTAATCTTGGAATTGTGGTTACTTTTGTTGGGGCACCTCTTGCTTTACCCATAATGAGAGTGTGGTATACCTACCCAGACTTGGTCACTGTTCTGACGTATGAGCATGCTCCTTTGTAAGGTCTTTTTCCCAACCAAAATGAAGGGATCAACGAACCCAAGAGGATCAAAAATAGAAGCAATTGTAGATAGCATTCATCTTCTAGTGAAAGGATTTTCCTTTACTAGTACTCTAAAATGGAACTCGTCTAAAGATACACACCAATGAACTCAGAGAGCTCTCCCTACCTTAGATTCTCCTAGGGCCAAATCAAAGTCAGTTGCACCTTCAGTAAATTCCTTCTGTGGCGATCACCTTCTTGCTGTTGGTAATAAATTTGTGCAAGTCAAGCTTCCCGGTGTTGCAAATATATCTGGCTTCCTTTACTAGCTGGATTCCTTCTTCCTCTGTGTCTACACTTGCTAAGCCATCATCAACGTAAAAATTACGCTGTATAAACTTCACTGTGGCTTGATTAAACTTGCCTTCACCTCGTGAGGCAAGGTATTTTAGCCCGACGTTTGCACATCCAGGTGAGGAGGCAGCACCAAACAAGTGACCTTCATGCGAAAACCTGAGGGTGGAACTTCCATGTTGCCTTCTTCCCACCACAAGAACCTATGTAGTCACGAGCCTTTGGGGCAACATGAAACTGATGGACCATACGCTCTATATCATACATGATGGCTACCTGCTCCTTCCGGAAATGACATAAGTCTCCAGCAAGGGTATTTGTGAGGTTATACCCAGTCAGAAGATTCTCATTCAGAGAAGTATTCTGAAACGTTACAGAGCAATCAAAGACAATGCAAATCTTTCCTGGCTTTTGCGAGTTATACACCCCATGGTGAGGAATGTTCCATGCAGGTTGATTGCTTAATTCCATCTCCGGGACCTTTTCTGCATCACCTCTTGCTATAATATCCTTCATGAAAGTTACATAATCCTTGTAGTATTGTTCATTTCTTTTCGGTAAGTTCAGTCTCTGATCCTTAAAAGGCAGCGGCATCTCATAGTGCGCATCTAGCAGTTGCTTAATACCTTATTTATTTAACTTAGCAAGAAACTGTAGATCTTCTTGTGATGTAGAAATTTCCTCATTGCTCCTTTCCACAAAGTCTGACTCAAAAATCTTTAATATCTCTGCTGGAGTGATCATCTCCTTAAGCTTATTCCTGTGAATGAAGCAGACTTCAGATTCGAGCTTTTCAGTACATTCAGTTCTACCAGGTTCACCAGCTGGTAGAACTTGTTTCATAATAATTCTAAGACTCACACTGATTTCATCTTCATAGTCACCATGATAATGGTTGCATCAATGATACTCCAGCCCAACACAGATCTTTGTGCAAATGACTGATCTTCATTACCTCCGAGAACATCTCTGGGAAGTAAGGCTTGCTGACAGTTATACCCAATTAACAAACCTATTTTACAATAAAGCATAGGAGCCATTTCATCTGCCAAATGTTCTAAATGAGACCAGCTCTTTCCAGTTTACAGGTATATGGTCTCTGGTGTATGTTGTTGGGAGTTGGATTTTCATTTCGGACTTAATGCCTCTTATTTGTAGTCCATTCAGTTTGCAACTGGACATGACCTGTGTTTTGGAAGTTATTGTAGAAATCTTGAGTGTAACTTGTTCTCTTTCAATAACAAGTTCCTCAGCTGTGTCCCTCAAAATTAAAGTGGTGTCGCTTGGGTATCAGTTGGGCGTACAATAAAAAAAAACCTCTTTCACTGGTTCTGCTATAGTTGAAACAAAAACTGGAACAATAGATGAAGTACAAGTGTCGCTCTTTTCATTTCCATTTCTCTTTCTTGAGCTTCTCTCTCAGTCATTAACCTTTCATCTTCTGCCTGCTGGTTTCCTGATTTCCTCTTCATATTGATGTTGTATTTTCATTATTTTGATCACTTCTTGCGTAGCTGCATCTTCAGCTACTACTTCTTTCCTTTCCTGCCAGGAATCATAGGAAGACTTACTGGACATCTTAGAACCAGACCTTGACTTAGAGGAGGTTGCTGAAATGACGCTGGACACAGTGTCTTCAAACACTGATTCTGATTCAGGCCATGGTATATTTTCAGTATCTCCCCATGATAAAGCATTGAGCCTTTTCATTTGCAGTGTTGGTAATGGCAAGTGAAGTCTAATTTTTCTTCTAATTTCCAGCTCCAGGTTTTTGATGCTTCTTATTTCACCATAAATATTGTCAATCTCAGACTGAATCTCATTAACAGTGCTCATAACATTGAGAATCAAATCTGCATCACCATTGTTCTTTATGGCTCTTTTCAAACCTTGTGTGAAGTAAATGTGATACTTCCATCTTCTATACTTCTGCTCAAAGCTCTTTTTTAGATTGGTCAACCTAGCCTCTTGGAGTGTTTTACCCTTTTCTTTTAGCATGCGTACACACTGGCCTCTTCTAACATCTGGGGACTGTGTTTTGTCTGCTCCCACCAGAGGTTGTTCATGTACAGTCACTTCAACATGCTCAACTATGTCAGCCTGATGTGGTGAAAGAGCCTGCTCTGCACCACCTTCTGCTGTAGGATCTGCACAGATAACTTCTTCCGTGGACATCACTGTTTCTTCACTTAAATCTGACATATCAATTCTGTGTACACAATAATCTGATATCTACAATTATAGAGCTCTAGTTTAGGCAACTATCTCAGCTAGGCTCATGTGACTCAACCTTGTGAATTGTAAACAAACTGTGAAATAGAGAATGTGTAATACAACTTGAAAAAATGTGAATACGTAACGTAATAAAGCATAAAAAACACAAGCTTCATAAAAACACAAAACTTCAACTCAACAATAGACATGACACATTTGTCTGTGTAGCCATTATAATTTATTGCCAAATGATCATAGAAATTGTCCACTTTTCTTAAAATGAAGATGATTGGAATACCAGCACAATTGAAACTTCATTTAACAAACCTTGTGCTAATTCCAAGACATTAACTTAAATGTGCTTGCTTGTTCAGCCTTTTCTTGTCCACTGCTGCTTCAGACGTTCCATAGCGTCTGAAGCACAACATGCGTTTCCTCCTGCTGGCCAACTTTCAGGTGCAGCATTCAACATCTGATGATTTTGGCCTTCACCGACACATTGAAGTGTTCTACTATGCCGCCCTTAGTCACAACGCGAAGGCTGAGGTTCTTTTTACAGACGTTTAATATACTCATTGACACCGTAGAACTAAATAAACAAGAAAAATATATAACAGACATCAATAACACATTCAATTACACAGGAAACATACATACAACATTAAACTCAGAAATTAACAAAAATATCTTTACATATCACTTTTGCCTGCTTGTGCGCTAAGAGAGGGGGTTTATCTTAAAGTTTCTTGGTTGGATGGCTTACATTCATCAAGAGAAAATTCTCTACACCCGCATGCAACAGCATCGCTCATCTCGTCATGCCGATAAAAAACAAAGTGGCATGCAAAATGCAATATGGGAAAAGAAATAAAACATGACCACAGTTCTTGTATTTTAAACAAACAAATGATAACTAAATATAAAAATCACAAGTAACATTATAAAATACGGTTCTTAGCCTGAGTCTTCTAGTCCGAGTCGTTGCATTCTTTTGAAACTATTGCACTGCATAGCATCTATGCAAGTAACTTGACAAAAGAATGAACCTCTCGGACTAAAACACTCAGTGAGAAGAATTGCTCAATTCTGGTTCCTGTATACAGCATTGCACAGCATCTATGGGAGTCATGTGACTGTGTCTGAGTCATAGACACTGAGTCACTGTCGCAATTGTTTTCAAAGGTAAAGTGCAGGTTTATTTATTTTATTTATTTCATTACTCTGCACTTATTCAAGTGTCATTAGAGAGATTTATTTTCCCGCTAAAACAACGTTTCCATTGTGTGCACGTGTGTGAAACTCAAATAAGAGAGAAGGAAGGGTTACTGTGTAAGACAAGAAGCGGGAGAGGGGAGGGGCTCATTCCTCTTCTTCTCTTACTTTAGCTTCATACACAAACACACACACACAATGCCTGTGTGCACAAACGGAAACGCGTATCTGTTGGGATTTATTTTAACTATTTTTTAGGGGAAAAGTGCAGGTTGAGTTGTTTTATTTGTACTTTTTTATTTTGTATAAATTATTTTAATGTATTTCTTTTTTTGGGCTGTGGAACAAATAATTTGTGTTTCCATTATTTCTTATGGGAAATTTTGCTTTGAGTTATGAGTGTTTTGAAGTTACGAATTATGTTCGTAATCCAAGGTTCCGCTGTACTCATTTCTGCTTCCTGTACATAAAATACGGCCGTTTGCGATGCTTTGCGCATGCGCGTCCAGTAGAAAATAATCGAATAACACTTCAAGACTGCTCGTTCTACTGAGTCACGTTAAAGACATTAACGACCCATCGCTAATACACAGTAGATATTATATTTGTGTCTCGGGTTTATGTATTTTTAATATAATTTTATAACATCTCGTGAAAGTCGCCGCTGACGTCATGTTGGGGGATGATCTATTACAAAAAGGAAAAACAGAGTTTAAGGAAGTTGTCTTTCCTATGTGAAATGTAACATAATCTTGCCCCTGCTCCCTGACCTCTGGACACCGGATCAATACCTAAATATTAACCGGGACGGACTAATAATATGAAGATTATACTGTTAATTACGTTTTTTCTGTATGTTTCTGCAGGTAAGACTGGGTATTTTCGTTGCTGTATGTCGGCGCTGATGCGAGCTATGCTAGGCTAACGGTTAGGCTAACGGCTAGGCTAACGGTTAGGCTAACGGTTAGGCTAAAGTTACGAACTCTCCAAGTTTTTACCTGGTTAGTATATAGGAGTTACTATAAAATAATGTACGAGGAGTGTTTGTTGTAGGTTTTGTTTCCAGAAGATTACGACCTTTATTAGCAATTCATAACAGTCCATGGAGCAACTAACTCTCTCGTCTGTTTCCACCATTATATATTCTTCACCCCTCAATAGTTTGTATGTGGCTTCACGGCTTCATGTCCTCCACCTACATCTGGGTCCCGTTAAGTTTAAAATTAAATTAAAAATCATCTTACTTTCCCTCCCTCTGGGGCTTATAAGCCGCATCTCAATTGCAGTGCAGATCCATACTTTAGTCTTCTTTACAGGATCTAGTGATTAAATTAAATCACTGAACTCATGTATCTGCACTCTAGCAGAGAATCTCTAGAAACCTCTCCGTCTACACTTGACTAGGAAGAAAAAGACTCGACCTCTGTACCTTTTTTCTTTCTTCCTAATTTAGTCGTGTACAATTCCTCCCCGTCACTAGGGGGCTCCCGCATTAAGGCTACTAGTACTACTCAGTCTGGAGGGCCGAAAATGATCGCGTTTCATCCGAACCACGTGACGCCAACCGACCGCCTCTTTTCGAACTGCTCGTTCACAAACTGAGGACAGCGCTATCCGCTCCTTCCACTTGCAGGAGCCCCTGATTGGCTGTAGCGCCGTGATTAATGTGGGAGCACTAAGTACCTCTCATCCCTCCCATCTGAGAGAGCTCAGCCAATCAGCTCCCTTTAGACCCCCAGCTGTGAGAGGTTACAGCATCACCCCGCCGGTCTCCGGATGATAGGGTGAGCACTTTACCACTGCGCCACTCGGAGACCTTCGTAACTTTTTAAGACTATACTTTCCATAACACAGTAACATAGCATGAGTATGTAATTAGTACAACACTGTATGTGTAAATCACATGAACTTAAAATGGAACCTGCATAACCTAACACAGATTTAAAGTTCTTGCTGTGATATAATACGTCCTCGTCCCAGATACTTTGTGCATCGTAGAGGACCGCCTTTTGGGGAGAGGACAGGCTAGTGCTCTTACCTAAGGCATGGCTCATCTTTACTCATCTTCTTCGTCCTCTTTGAGGTAGAATCATCTTCTGATTCTTCTGAATCACAATCGGAGCTGCAAATGTCCTTATTACACTTTAGGGGTGTTTTCTCGTCTTACCATCATAATACCTCTATTTGTGGAACTGTAGCTCTTATGACTAATGACTTTAATACAGGAAGCACACAACAGAAAAACAATCCTCCTATTGCTGTAGAAAGTCCCAAGAACATTCCTAATTTAGCAAACCACGCTTCCCAATTTCCCAGCTTCAGATCCAACCAGTCTCATATCTTACCATCTCTCCCAGGATTAGCTGTGGGTTCTAGTCTTAAATTCATTAGTTTAAACATGGCTTTAGTAAAAGTTGCTGTCAAACATTAGATGATTGTAGCCAAAGATTCTTCCTTGTCTGTTGATGCTGTGGAATGATGTAATTATAGAAAGCCTTTAGTGAGATATAAACAACATTCATAAATTTCATTAGACACAGTAAAGACAACCATCAGCTGCTACAGTGGAATTTCTGTATCTGAAATAAAATAAAAGGTTGTTAAATATTGTTAAAAAGTTGTTGCATAACTAAAGACTTATTTGAACTAATGTCTGATGGAATTCCAAATCTAGTTATTACTACACTGGTCACTGGCCAACCTTTTTATTTAAATGTCTGTTACATCTTTCGAACTTGGAGCTAGAATCAGTTTCAATATAAACATGCCATGTGAGGAAGTTTATGGAATTAGACCTAAAAATCTGGATCATCAAGTTATTGGTGAACAGTGTTTCTGTATTAGTCAATCTGTAAACAAAGCAGAATCTGCACTAAATATAAATACACAATCACTTCAGTTTTTGATGAGAATGATAGATCAATCTAAACCTATCTAAATATCTAAATTTTATCATGTTACAGTTTCCATTCTGGGAAATGAGGATTTGTATACACAAGCTCAGAGATGAAACCAATACACTAGTCTCACTCGTTTTGGACTCATTCTGGCACATGACATTTCATTACTTGAGGCATTTTTTTGATGACAAACCTTAATGCAGAAGACTGAACAGAAATGAGGTCACTTTAATATTCAGCTTATTTATAATTACACATGGTCCTATGAAATCATACATCACTCCACCATCAGCAATGATAATCACTCTCCCTTAATATATCATCCTTTACTATTTTCCTATAATCACTCGCCAGCAAGCTCAGATTATTTCTACAATAGTGGATCATTTCTCAAGCATCCAACAATCCCATTTTTACTGTATTATCAGTACAGGGTTTAAACATGATTATCAATTGAGGTACAACACTTCACTCTATTCCTTTTATTTATAGCACTTATTCATGCACATTTTGTCTCTTTTTTTTTCTTTTTGGAAGAACTTATTCACTCACACTTCCCCCATCTGGCAGCAGCTGCACCACCACCCGCTGATGAAATGCTTTCACAAATTTACACACACACACACACACACACACACACACACACACACACACACACACACACACACACACACACACACACACACACAGACAGATATAGCGCTCTCATGCATTCAAACTCTCAGATCTTACACTAACACACACTGTTCCTATTCTCCACTTTCTGGAGTGACACATAAATAATTTTACTGCTGCGCTACACTAAAATATTATTCATACAATATTAGTTACAATTCATGTGACATATGACAGTACGCTCCTCATAAGGAGACAAACCAAACCAGGTTTTCTGTTACTGTCCTTTGGGTCGGTCTTTAACAGACATCCTCACCACCAAGCGTCATCCCCGGCAAACAACACAAACTAAGTATGTAAGCAGAAAGTTGATTACCTTTTACGTGACCATCTATTTGTGCTGCTCGCCAAGAAAGCTCACGGTGATCAGCCTCACCTTTGCCCCGTTTCCAGAAGATTACGACCTTTATTATGAATTCATAACAGCCGGAGCTGGTCCATGCAGCAACTAACTCTCTCGTCCGTTTCCACCATGATATGTTCTTCACTCCCTAAATAGTTTGTACGTGGCGTCATGGCTTCATGTCCTCCACCAACATAGCGCTCATTCATGCACACTGTGAGCTCTTCCAAAAAGAAAAAAAGGGACATTCACTCACACTCCCACATCTGGGTCGCATTAAGTTCTCCTTTCTAGGCGCCCCAATGTCTAGTGCAAGTATAGAGACTCGTATATAAACACTCCTCGTGTGTTATTTTATAGTGACTCGTATATAAACACTCCTTGTGTGTTATTTTATAGTGACTCGTATATAAACACTCCTCGTGTGTTATTTTATAGTGACTCGTATATAAACACTCCTCGGATGTTATTTTATAGTGACTCGTATATAAACACTCCTCGTGTGTTATTTTATAGTGACTCGTATATAAACACTCCTCGTGTGTTATTTTATAGTGACTCGTATATAAACACTCCTCGCGTGTTATTTTATAGTGACTCGTATATAAACACTCCTCGCATGTTATTTATAGTGACACGTATATAAACACTCCTCGGATGTTATTTTATAGTGACTCGTATATAAACACTCCTCGTGTGTTATTTATAGTGACTTGTATATAATCACTCCTCGCGGGTTATTTATAGCGACTCTTATATAAACACTCCTCGCGTGTTATTTTATAGCGACTCGTATATAAACACTCCTCGGATGTTATTTTATAGTGACTCGTATATAAACACTCCTCGTGTGTTATTTATAGTGACTCGTATATAAACACTCCTCGTGTGTTATTTTATAGTGACTCGTATATAAACACTCCTCGTGTGTTATTTTATAGTGACTCGTATATAAACACTCCTCGTGTGTTATTTTATAGTGATTCGTATATAAACACTCCTCGCGTGTTATTTATAGTGACTCGTATATAAACACTCCTCGCGTGTTATTTATAGTGACTTGTATATAAACACTCCTCGCGTGTTATTTTATAGCGACTCGTATATAAACACTCCTCGCATGTTATTTATAGTGACTCGTATATAAACACTCCTCGGATGTTATTTTATAGTGACTCGTATATAAACACTCCTCGTGTGTTATTTTATAGTGACTCGTATATAAACACTCCTCGTGTGTTATTTTATAGTGACTCGTATATAAACACTCCTCGTGTGTTATTTTATAGTGACTCGTATATAAACACTCCTCTTGTGTTATTTTATAGTGACTCGTATATAAACACTCCTC